>JASAMW010007425.1:0-59936 GCA_030247985.1 Epsilonema sp. ZAB3_2
TTGCCAGGACCAAATTTTAGGTCCATGCCCTCTAACACGATGTTCATCAATCTACTGAACACGCTAGGAGCAGTGCAAATTCCAAACGGCATCCGCAGAAATTCAAACTGTCCCAAAGGGCAGACAAATGCTGTCTTAGCACGCGAGCTTTCTTCTACCTTCACTTGGTAAAAGCCGCTCAACATATCCGCCGTTGATAGATAGTTAGGCTTGACAGCTCCCGCTCTATCTAACAACGTGGTTATGGTAGTTAAAGGATACTGTATCTTAACCATACACTTATTCAAAAGAGTATAGTCAATGCACATACGTATTGCGCCAGTATCCTTCTTACGTACTATTACAATAGGTGCCGCATACGCACTCTGAGAATGAACAATAATTTTATTGTCCAATAGGTTCTGCAGTAAAGCAGCCAATTCCTCTAAGTCCGAATACGGTACCTTTCTGGGTTTTAAAGCAATCGGAGGCGAGCCATCTGTTTCAATTTTTAGCTCTACTCCTTTTGCTTCTCCCAGCTCACTCTCCTTGAGCGCAAATCGATCATGATGAGTGAGAAGTAGATCAAGGAACTCGTCCTTTTGCTGCGGACTGCAGTTCCACTGATCCGTTTGAAAATACTCAATCAGCTGGTTTTTCCTTTCAGCTGTGAGTGGCAGGCTTTGGGCAGCTAGGAGCCGTGAAGCTGCCCGCTGTGGTTCAGCCAGTTTATGCATGGGTACCTCCTCATAGTCATCACCATTCAGAGGATACATCATGCCCAGCTGACATCCATCAGGTAAGCCCATATGGAGCAATTCAGTAGCGCATCCATACAAACTCACTGTAGTGGGTCTTCTTGTTTGCATACACACTACAGTAGGCTCAATATCAATGTGCCACTTGCTCTGTACATCATCGCCAGGTACGAATACATACCTTGAATGTATAGGCACCCGCTTTTTAGGCAAGTCTGCCAGTGACGTTGAGATGTCGTGCAGCTCTCCAGTGACTTGACTGGGCTGCCCGAACTCAAACGTTTGTTCCCTACCCGGCTCCCTGGCAGAGAACGTCACTGAAAAACCGGCAAGTCCGCAGTTTCGGACGTTTGTACTACCTCCGTGGCCTGTCTCATTGCTGTAAAATTAGCAGGACAAGCTGGATCCTGGGCGAAACGACACTCTTCAGCAGTGGCAAATTCCGGCCTGAATCCTGGAGGACGAAGACAATTAGGACGGCGGAAGACATCTCTTCCTGCCGGATCCATCAGTCTGTAACCCATGGCCATCATTGCATGCGCCCCCAGCAACAGATCCATTCCTGTCACATGGAGCGGTGCAACGACAAATGGCACATCAGTAGGATTGGTGCCATCGCCAGAGTGCACGGGCAAGAAAATCTCAGATTTCGAGTAGCGAGAGGGCAGACTCCCTCCTACTCCCACGATTTCTTGCTCGAAGGCAATTGTGCGCTGATAAACATCAGCAGACGTCAACATATTCTCCTCCACAAGTTGATCCAACAACTCCTGGCTGAGAAAATTGACACCCGACCCAGTGTCCATCACTGCGTCACACAATTTATTGATAACTGTCACAGGCGCAACAATCACAGGGCCGCGCTCTGCACAGAATTTTCCTGGGCCATAAAACACATTCAGTGGCCCATCCAAAGTTTCCAGAACTCCCAAGCCTGGCCCCTGCCTTGGTGGACATAGTGTCATGCAGTGGCCAGACTTGTGATATCTGGTGCGGCGTTGATATTCAACAACTTTCCGCATGTCAATAAGCCCTGGGACGTTGGGCAGCTTTTGCTCACCCAACTCCTTCTTCAGAGCTCCAGAAGCGGCACCTACAGTAACCGGTACAGTTGCTGAATTAGTACCTGGCTGCCGTTCAGTGGCTTCCGTTTCGTACGCACGTACCACTGAAACTGGCCTAGGTTCACCAGTCATAGTGAATACGGTGCGTTGCCCCAGCTTAGTCTCTTGCTGTGAAACCAAGCTGGGGTCTGTCATGGTAGATGCTGCCGGTCTGATGGCAGTTGCTACCTGTGATGCAGTGGCGGGGGTTTCAGACTCCTGCTCACTGTCACTTTTCACGCAGAGTTTCGCCACGCAATAGCGAGCCTGAGTTCTCGCCTGTCGTTGCTTGGCTCTCTGCTTTTCAATCCTTGCCTTCTGCTCCATTGACAAAGTGGGGCAGTCGACAAAGAAGTGGGTGGTGTCACCACACAAGTAACACTCACCTTGCACTCGGTCCGGGGTAGAACCTCTACTAAATGGTCTCCCTGGACTGGGTGTCTGATGGCGTGGTGTAGTAGCACTTGCTGAAGCGCCACCACGATATGGCGACCGTCCTCTGTCCTGTTTTGCCGGACTGGAGGCAGATCGCTTTTCCGGGGTATTAGGCCTGCCCGCCGCTTTGCACTCAGTTTGTGCAGGTAAAGCGGGGGAACGGTAGGCCGCATACCTTGGAGATGGTGAACGATGTTGAAAATACCTGCCCCTGTCTCTATCTTGGCGGTAGGTATTCTCCGCATCTTCCACTTGCTCCCACCTTCTACAGACAGTGACCAAATCTGATAGTTTGTCCAGATGAGGGTGGTGCATGCGCAGCTTGAGACGCCAATCAGATGGAATCCTCTCCATAAATGCGTGAGCAGAAATTTGTTCACGCACTGTGGCGTCCACATTGGGGTAGGCCATAATTACAATGGCCGACAGGTGTTGAGCAAACTGCATCAGAGATTGCCTCTTCCTGTCCCAATACAATTGCGAGATTGTCGCGAGAGCCGAAATGGTACCTTCTTCGCCCACAGCCCAACGCAACAACTCGTTACGTACATATTCGTACGAACCTGTTTTATTGGAAACGCGGGCGTTAGCATACACAGCCCTCACGTCCCCTCCTAAATGCTTTCCGAGTTCCACAATGAGGGCGTTCTCATCAATTAGCCCGTCCTCATCCATGCACACATATTGTGCATAGGTGTGAAATTCCTCGAAAAACAAATAGACAAGTGGGTATTCCATATCAGATCGATCCCACTTGGGTGGTTTGCTCGGCTTGTACGACATGCGCTGCTTGCGCCTGTACCGCCGACGTCTTTCTTCCTCTTCGGAATCAGACGGATCATCCCGGTCGATAGAATATGGTCGCCGGGGGCGAGAGTACCGCTTTTCTGGCGGCTCTCTCTTGCCGTCGCCACGATCCCCGCGATCTCCATCATCATATTTTCTTTGATGAAAATCACGGTCCGACCCGCGACTTTTGCAGGAAGCAGCAGGAGAAACCGGACGTGGTGCTCCTCCTTCTGCTCTATCGCCTTGTCCACTCCCACCCACATAATCGGCAGAAGTAGATGGACGATTGTACTGCAATTCCAGTATTCCATCCCGCGTCACCATTTTCTTGGGATAGGTACTGGTTTCCGCACGTGGTGCGGGTGGAGGCGTCACGTGTCGGCGCTGCTTTTCCGCCTCCTGACGTCTCAAAGTCTCCTCTTTATCCAATCTGAGAGCTTCAAATCCTCCCATCATGGACGTGAGAGCAGTCGGCGGCCTTTCCAATGCATGGGCAATCGGCTTGGCTCCATATTGCAAAGGACGGGCCGCGGCGGCTTGCAATGATCTCTCCACTGCATCGCCTACTGTCACATTCGTCGGAGATGCGGGGTCCGCTTCCCCAGCCTGCGGTCTATGGCCTGATGCCAACGGAGTCAGCAACCGGTTGGCCACTGTACTCTTTTGCAGGGGAGGAAGGCGTTCAGACCCGCTCTCCTTCTGGTACTGTGCACCAGATCTGGTTCGGCCACTCGGACGTTTGTGAATCACAGTCACATCATCCTTACTGGGCACTGCAGGCGCGTCCAGCTGGCTTTGTTCATACAATAACGCGCTCTGTTGAGCGGTAGCTTCTCGGTCTTGCATCAGGCGCAATTCCTGCTCCAGCTCATCAGTACGCAAAGTCAAATGCGCAAGAACTTCAGCTTGCGTCATTTTGACCGGATCTGTGCCCTTGCCCTTGCGTTTCAATTTGCGTTGCGTACGTACAGTTTCGTACGCGCGGCGACGCTGGGCATCTGACAATTTCAAATTCAAATCGTCGGTGAGCACTCGCGCATCAGCAAGCTTGGCTGCTGCGTGATCAGAGCCGGCGACGGACATAGTTTCGTCCGCTTCGCTCAGCAATTTTTGCACCACCTCCAGCTGATCGGGATCAAGACCATATGTCAGCGGCGTGGAATGGTGCTTGGGGCGAGGAGTGGCTTCTTCCTCCACTTCTTCGCCCTTTTCGCCTTCCGTTCTGGGCTGATTCAGTTGCTCAGCCCGAGAACCCGCGGCAGCAGAGTGACCATTGTCACCTCCGCCTTCCGCGCCACCCGCACCCAATTTCAGATGGGCGGCAGGTGAGAAAAGAGTCCCGCCAGGGGAGAGCTGTGAGGCATCTGCGGCCTCAGCTGCTCCTCCCGTGTGGGCATCGACTTTGGGGCTTTTGTCTCCGTCAGCCGACATTTTACACGTACACAACAAAAATGGTAAACAGTTTTACACAGCGCGTGCTCGTTAGAGGCCTCCACGTACAACGTGCTTCCGCTACCGGCTCGCAACGCTGCAGCAGATTGGGCCCTACGGCCTCTCCCGTGCACACCGGAAACCAGCAGGACCAGCTCCCGTGCGGTAAGTAGGCACTTACCCACACTGTATAAAACACACACGCTTACCAGAATTGATGATACGTGAGGTCTGTTAAGGCTGATGGAATAAGCCGAGCCGTACGAGACCGCCTAGGCTCTCGATGCACATTCGATGGTAAAAATAATACACAGGAAGGAATAATATCTTGACGATACCGTTCTCGTATTATTACACGCAACTCCTCACCACTGCTCACAAAGCTCTTTACTTGGTGGAACTGACGCTCACTGCGTCGTACACAGAGCCTGCGCCTCGCTCGCAATGATAAAATACATATGCACTATACATACGCACGTACGTACTAATAATAAACATATAATTTGTTCTTTTGTACAGATCACAGTTTATTGGCCACGCGGCGGCGTCCCTTCCAATCAACTCCTTGCTTGTTTCACGACGCCGCCTCCTTCCCACGGCCCTTCTTCTTGGCCTTCTTCCAGCTTCGCGCCAACTCTCCAAACTGGGGGTGAGGCTACCGTAGCCAGGAAACTCGGACGGGTTTCGGGCGGAGATTGAAGTGAGATCATCTTCATAATAAATATGGAAGTTCTATTGTCAGCCCAATACATCGGATGCTATTGTTGATTGTTGTTGCAGTTTGCCAGGTGATGATATTGTTGCAGGATTACACTCTCCTCTTTCAAATGAGCTATTTGGCATGTCATTTGTTGAAACATCAAGCTCACGGGTTCACGTTTTTCAACAAGAGGTCGAAAATGACCAACTTTAGATGTTGCGCAAAAACACCCTGTATGTTATAAATGAACACCCGGTATGTGGGGGGCAAGGAGGCATGGTGCCTTACCCCCAGGCGAAGTTTCAACCAATTCGCCCCACTGGTACTGGAGATATGGCAAAAAACAATTTCAGTACTTAGTGGGGTAAATGCGCCCAACTCCTGTACTATAGGGTAAACCCGCCCACCTGATCAGCTCAATCTACTGCAATCCTAAGCAGCTGTCATATCAGTGCACAATCACATAGGAAAGTGCGTTCAGCTAATCTTACAATATTTTCTTACGATTTCTCAAGCGAAAAGACGTTCATGCAAATTTTGTTAAAATTTTATGGGTGGGCGGCTTCACCCCCCAGTACTGAAAGGTTAGTTTACAGCAAAGTAGTCCCACTCACACCACTTATTACACCTAAACTATCTAGTTGGCTAATTGGTAGCTGTTATTCATGGTTATTGCTTCTGCTTCTTTTCTAACATGCTAAAATGATACAGAATAGCCTGGGCAGCCTCAAATTAGCCAAAATCATGGGTGGGCGGGTTCACCCCAGTACTAAATAGATGAGCTGTCACTAGAGTTGTCTCATTCGTGCCCTTCATGCATCAGGCAAGAATACTTTAGTCAGTTATTTTTTTAATTACTGGCGTTGGAAATAAGCTTGGCTTCCATCGTGAAAAAAACGGCCATAAAAATATAGCTTGGTCAGCCTGAAAATGGCCTAAACCTTAGGCGGGCGGGTTCACCCCCCAGGGCTCGTGTTTTAGCGACAGCTGAAATTGGCCATAACTCTCTATAGACGTTCAGCAGTAGAGCCGTACTTTGCACGTTTAACTAAGGCCTAACCAGGTATAATTATACCATGTGATTTTGTTTGGTTCAGCCATTGGTTCCAGAGAACTGCTTAGGGGGGCGGGTTCACCCCATGTTACCCTACGACATGCACGCACGCACGCACACATTAGCCTATATAGGGTACTGTGGACCCTGACACCTAGTAGGCTATATCTCAGCAGCCATACGACCGATTGAGACAATTCTACAAATCGATTCCTTGAACTCTCCTCTTTCAAATGAGCTACCATGTTCATCATTTTGCTGAAGCGGGAAGTTCAGAAAAGCATAGGTGTCCAGGTTTACCCCATGGTACCCTACGTACGTATGTATTGAAGATAATAAGTCAGCCGACTTCAACAGCTGATCAGGGATTTATAAACAAGAATACTGTGCTACATTACATGGCATTCTCAGATCGATCCCTGTCCCATAATAATTTTTGTTGATCGTAGCTGAGACAACCATATTGCACAGGATTCTTGTTTATGAATCCTTGCTATGATTGTTTACGTATTATTTTATTATAGAGTGGCAGCACAAGGCGACGACAAGCCAGTATCCATTTCCGGCGTTGTGTCAAAGGTACGCCTAACTTCTGTTCAAGCTTGAAACAAGAGCACTTGTTTTCTTGATTGAAGCATGCAAAGGAATTCACTTTTGACCCACGGACGACTATATTTACGATATGCGGTAACGCGGTTGGGTTGGTCGATAGCGACCCCGCGGTATTTAGTGAAAGTTTGCATCGATACCTGTGGGGTCGTTGACGTCGATTTGTTGTCCATTCTTCTTTTAACTCGCTCGTTTTCCGCTCCCAGATGATTGAACAACAAGGTCGACGACCCCGCAGACACCGATCCAAACTTTCGCTCAATACCGCGGGGTCGCTATCGACCAACCCAATCGCGTTACCGCATGTAGTCCATTTTAGGGCGACAAGGACTTTCCTCCAACAGCAGTGAAGTCATACCACGACAAGCCTCTTCCAAGCCACAGCCAACCTCACGCTCAAACCGCGAAGCCCCACATTCAACAACCGAGGAAACAGTAGACGCACGAAAGAAAACTGGTGGACGTTGTGAACAACTAAAATCGGCAACGCAAATTACCTACCGACACACCATTGCAGAATAATGAATTTAGAACGTTGTTCTATTCACCGGTTGCGCTAAAAATTAGTGATTGGGGTGCCAAACAAAACATGTGGTGAGGGTGACGCGTTCGTGCGTACAATACGTAGGTACCTATACTAGCATTCCTTTGAAGTCAGATCCAATACTTTCTAACAGTGCAAGTTATATTTTTAATAATTTTCCGTTATTGGACATTAAATTGTACTGGTCCGCCATCATTGCATTCGTCTGCTCTGCTTGATTACATTACATTCTTGTCTTGGTGACCAGTTTAAAATTCGGTGTATTACGTCCTTACAAAGGCTCTGCATGTTGTGTTTTGGTATTGACTGTGATAAGGATTATTCATTTCATGCGTTTGCCAGGATAAATGATTCACTGGAGAGCATTGGTGTGACGAGGTTCGGTAACTTGTGGTAAATGCCTGATGATGATGACGTATTGGGTTGGAGAAACTGATAACTGTGGATTTTATTGCTTGATTGATATGAAATACAGTTTGGTTGATAGAAAAAATAATTGGGTGGCTGGCGCATCTGAATTGCTTTTTGCGCTGCTGACGTGTGGATTTGGCTTGGCCATGAAAGGAAAGCTTCGCACGCTTCCATATTTTTGATGTCTAATCGATGACAAACTAGCAATATGTCAAAATATTCCACAGTTGACTGTCTGTCATGCACATGATAATGAATGACATGCAGTACTGCAAACCTTATGGCACTATTATGGCAATGCTTATTTTTTTATCGTTACGCCATTAGACAAAGTTATACTTATGGGACAGACGGGGCAATTGGGACCATTCCCCATCTCTTGTTTCGAAGGCAACTAATCGAAAAGTGATGTGTATCAAGATATCTGAAGTTGCACAGTTTCTGATTCGCCCTTGCTAAACCGCCCGAATTGCATTACCAATCCCCCAATTATTCTTTTTGAAACTGGGCTTATGTCTTCTTAGCAGTGCGCGCAGCTTGTTGTTCTGTTTCCTGTATGAAGTCGAGTTTTCCAGTGATGAAGTTGCCCAAAGCAGCGGGATCATCGGAAAAATAAAACTCGCAAGCCAAGGTAGAAAATTCGCGAAAGTCGACCTTTTTCGTATCGCCCTGAAAGTTATCGTATCGCCCTGAATTTATCTCACGCAAATCGGCCGCAGCTAAACTCAAAGTATGGTAGTATGGGGTAAACCAGGCCATGGGAAAATCCGGCCACCTAAGCTGCGGGGCTGCATTATCTCAGCAGCCAATGGACCGATTGAGACCAATATTTTATCAATCGGTTCCTTGAATCTCCTCTTTCAAATGAGATAGCTGGTTCATCAGTTGCTGAAACAGCAAGTTCAGAGGCGCTTAGGTGGCCTGGTTTACCCCATGGCCGGGTTTACCCCACGGTACCCTACATACTCTAGTAATAATTATTGTAGGTAGCTACCTCTGTCATGAGTATCCAAGCCTTTCTTGCGACTGGCCCAGATACTGAATAATGGGACAAGACGTATTCAAATTCATCACCATCGATCGTTCCATCACCTGGAATGTACAGTACGAGTACAGTGCGAGGGGCCAAAGCGAATGTCTTCGGATTTTTCCTACCGGTGCGATCCAACAGATGGAATCTATGCGACAGGTAGCGATAGCACCACAGTGGCAAATCGTCCACAGTTGGAATGTCCTGGTCCTTGTTCTTATCCTTATCCTCTGCCACCTTCCGGTACACGTTTGTCCAAATGGAAATCTGCAAGTGACTGCATTGCATGCACCGCTACTTACAGTAGGAGATATTGCCTGGTGTAAGGTAAAGCTACAGTCCTGCTTGAGGCTACAATAACTGCAGCATGGGCTAAATTTGCACTTTTAGTGATGAAATGATATGGTTGAAATTGAAAATATTGGTTGGCATTCTTTGATATTCTTTTGACCTTTATCGAAAAGCACAAACCCAAAAGAAAGGGCAAAATTTCACACTGGCTTGGGACTCGAACCGCCCTGGAGGCCTGAACAGTGGACACTTGCCCTTACGTACGTATTAGGGGCCTACGAAACAAACAACTGAGCTAAACAGCGAACTGATAGAGCTTAAACCGTAGCAAACTACTGAGATGTGACAAGCTTTAGTTTCTTACTGTTTTTCTCACCCATTCATCTGCTGAAACTTTTCCATCCGAGTTTCTGTCACCCACTTGCTGCAAAGTATCCCAAATTGTATCAAATACTTCCTTGCACGCCTTCTCCTTTTCTGACCCCATCTGCCATCCATTCAATTGGCACATGTGCTGCAACATACCGAGTAAAAAAGGCACATAACATAGCTACCGAATATAAATAAATAAATATGTAGGCCTACATAGAGTACGGTAAATGGATTCTTAGGGTAATCAATCTTCAATCTTATCTCCCAGCGCGAATTTAGGAAATCCTCCAACGACTTTATTTTCGAAGGCGGCAATATTTTATGGAGAAAAAAGGGAGAGTAATGTACGTAGGTAGGTGGTACCACTGATACATCACGTATGTAGACGGTTATGTGTAGGAATGTACATTAGGTTGGCGTTCATAGTGGTGGTCTACTGGTCTCTTCTCATGGGGACTTTATGATATACCAAATTTTATAGCTGCTTACTTTTCTAGCCAGTTCAAAATCCTTCAGTGTCAAATATCCGTCTCCGTTCAAGTCTGTAAGAATAATTATTGTCAGCTTTTCGGCTAAGATATCAAACCTATGTATGTCACTGTCACTTCGCGTTATATGTACAGTAGGCCTACTTTTGTGTATTATCAGTCCGCATTATATCAGTCCGCATTATATTATCCGCATTATCAGTCTATTACATTAGTATTCTACTCTACAGATTCTAGTACATACATACACTACAGCACTATTAGGCCGAAATGTTGAGCCTATTATAAAAACGTCTTTATTAGTGCTTTTCCAGCTTACCGTAAAATGTCTTGAACTCATGCACCAACTTCGCTTTTTGAAAGTTGGAAGGCCCAGGTTTAGAAAATAAACACAAAATAGACCCCATTCTGAATAATGCAAAACGACTGGTGTGTCAGTTGTCAGTCAATTCACTGGACACAATCAAAGAGAATACAATATGCAATGCAGTGACTTCTGCATCTGGTACACATTATTTTTTGTTGAAAGAAGGTTTATTATTATTCCTCTAGCGTAGAGAAGAAGCAGAGATTTTTAATTTTTGACATTAAAGCCTTTTTTGCAGAGTAATGGAACGTTAGTAGGTAAAAGCCTGAATTATGTATGTCGCAATTTTCGCGCATGTAACGCACTGCGCATGAGATTGCATGACAGCATGTTGCCGTAAACGCGTAATACATACGTACGTACACATTTTGAATACAAAGCATATGTATGTAGTACTACTGTATATTATGTATGTATGTATGTATGTTTGTATGTATGTATGTATATTATGTATGTGCACTTTATGCATTTTTTCTATTCTTCTTACTATGGTTTGTTTGTATCTCCTACTACAACTTCGGCGTGTTTCTCATGCGGGCGGCATCCATTTTCGTGCAGGTGGAAAAATATCTCATGGGGTTCGCACGGTAAATCATTGACATAAAAATATGTCTTACCCAATGTACCCGTACTGAAGAAGTGAACACCTACAGTTATGTAGGCCTTATGTACTATTTTATATTATTGAAGCGATTCTGTATTTGAACGTTGATACTGATACTGTACTCGTAAAATGTTACACGTCACTTTACATTTGAGATAGTGTACGATACATTTTAAATGACTCAGAAAAACATGCCTCTTGGGATGTAAGCCCTTTTCCGTATGGTTTTCAAAAGTATAAACTTTCCGACAAAGTGATCCAATTTTGGTTCGCTAACGAGCGGCATAGGACAAAGCGGCATGTCAATCGTTGCAGGCATCACTTTTTATGTGCACGCAGTACGCCAAAACACAAGATCATGTCACATTTTTTGCACATGTTTTTGGAGTTTTTTCTGTCGACAATATCTTCTACTCACGATGTACAGTAAACGCACCACGAAAATAAACGACAATGGAAATGGAGCAGCTTCTTTCTCCCTCAAAACTTCCCATAAATTCTATGAATCACTCTATCGTTGCGTGTTTCACTTCATGGAAACAAGCTAAAATCGAAACAATTTTTTTACACAATGTCGGACACCGACAAAGCAGTGCGGAATAACGCCATGACAGCATTTTCGCATATGAGAATGCGGGGGGCGGGGTAATTCCGACCGAGGGATAATTCGGGCCACGCAATCCTTTCAATATCTTTTGTTGGGAATGTATGTAGGGTACGTCCAGGAATATGCTAAATTCACCTTTTTGCCTGCCACCTTCCGAAACCTCTTCATACAGTAATTTTGCGCCTCTGGCAGCTAAGTTTTGGGGCGCAAATGGAAAGGGGCGGAAATGCGCCTCAAGTTACCATGTACATACCTACGCTTTACTACGTACCCCCAGAGCATATGCACTTTTTCGAAAGCTCCACAGTTTCCTGCTGAGACGATGAGGAAGAGGTACATAAGGTAAGGGGTGGCCCCGAATTTCTCCCTCTCTAACCCGAATTACCCCGCAATATTCTTATGCCTAACTTAACTAACCAGAG
Organism: Epsilonema sp. ZAB3_2; assembly: GCA_030247985.1. Taxonomy (NCBI): domain Eukaryota; kingdom Metazoa; phylum Nematoda; class Chromadorea; order Desmodorida; family Epsilonematidae; genus Epsilonema; species Epsilonema sp. ZAB3_2. The sequence continues at coordinate 11,995 of JASAMW010007425.1, forward strand.
ATGGGACCATAAAAAGCCTTTTGGTGAATTAGTCGCATTTGCGGCACTGCGCGGTTGGTTGCTGGGTGTTCGTCCGCCTCTTTGCATCCATGTGCTACGTACGTCACGTACAAACGCTGTCTCTATAACAGTGTGTGCACCGTGCACGTACGTTCGCTTGATTTCGCTTCTCCTAACTGTATAAAAGAGCTAATCTGTACCAGAAATTGTCGGTGTTCCCGATAATGGGCTCGCTGTCGCTGCAGATATCAGTTTCGCTTCCTCTCCTCCTCTTTTCCTTGCCGTGGGCACCGCGCATCTCGCTAATCTCTGCTTCTAGTACTGTAATATCTCGTTCACACACCGCATACGTTACGGAAACTGCATAGGCTCGCTGAGGCAAAACGGTATCAATCGCCCCCAAGGCATGGCGACCGTTGCTTTCAAATACAGTATACCAGGAGAGCGCGAAACATTCATTGGTCGTGACAGCATTTTGTCATAGAGGGCAAAAGGATGTGAACGAAGCATTACTGTATTGTATTCGCAGAAAGGAAATGTGCGTATTCCCAGGATGTTTGCTCGCGCGCACTTTGTCGGTCAGAAAAAAACAACTGCTTACTCAGAACAATTGCTGCCAAGCCAAGTCTTTCAGCTGCGCTTTGAAACGGTTGCACTTCCAAGGATACGTAACAGGGTATATTTCATTGTTGTTAAACTTCTCATTTAAAATGAGAATCTACGGGTAATCTACGTTACGTACTGTACTACGTCATATACCAGTCTATACGTGTTCGTGCGTATGTGTACGTGCCATAGGTATCTTGAGTACTGTACGGGGATATTTTCGGACGGTCTTTTTTCGGACAGAAGACTTTTTCAACATATTCGAACGGGGAAATTTTCGGACAGATGTCTGACACCTCAATGTGCATGCACGCACAGCGACATTTTCTGTATTACGTACGTATGTGTTCGAAAGTACTGTAGACTGTATGTACGTATAGCGATTGGCGAGCTTGTGCTAGTATTTAGTGGTAGCATGCTATAAATGCGGACCAAACAGGCACAATACTGTATGGGTGTTGTGTACTGCACTTGCTCACCCAATGCACAAAGGCGGGCAGTTAGCAGTACGTGTACTGTACATACGCAAGTACTAAGTACGAATCGTACTTGTACATGGAAATATGCTGTACAGATGCAAAAAAATCGGACGGTAATATTTTCGGACAGAATTTTTGTCCGAATTGTCCGAAAATTCCTCCGTCCGAAAATTTCCCCGTTTACAGTATATCCAAGGCTTCTGAAGAAGTCGGTTGTGTTGCCTCGAAAAAATCAAACAGTGCCGTTGCCGTCATTCAACAGAAATTATGATGTAATTAAATGCGCTTCTCTGACCTTCTTGAACAGCAGGGGGAAAGAGCGGGCAGCTTTTTTGTTTTGCGCCCTATATTCTTTATTTGGCATCTATGAATAAATATTTCATTTCGGAACTCCCGACCTGAAGACATAAAGAGGAAGAATAGGCTTTACTGTATGTACAGTACGTAACTAACTAGCGCAATATGTATGGCTGGCAGTCCCATTCTGTTAAAACCAATGCGTGTATACTCAATGCAAAAAACAAACGTCTTACCGCAACCGGTGGTGTACGTACACCTTCCTGGAATTTGTTACCTACGTACCAACGCATGCCTAGGCAGCGCTCAATAGTTGTTCATATTCACATCGCGTTAAGGTTTTCTGTTGACATGGCCCCGGGCTTTAAGGCTCACAAGCTTTTTTAACACCTTCCTATCGACTTTCGTTTACGGCGTATATTCACTATTATGAGCATGATGAAGGCATGCATGCCGTGCATACTGTACGTACTGTACTTACATACATAGCACAGTACATAATCAACCCACTGTCTTAGCAACAACGGAACGGTATCAAAATCGCTGCTTTCGCAGGTAAATAGGACTTCGATAGTTACCTAATCATGATCAAAAGTGTTACGCCATGTGCTAATACTTTTGCCGTATAATGTTCTCATCCTAACGTGCACACATGATAGGAATTTACGTGCGTACGTACAGTGTATGGTAGGTACAGTAATATGCTTACACAAGTCCGTACGTATAATTGTGACTAATGGTATACGATACGGCCTGGCGAGCTATGTATGATTTAGCTTTATTCCCCTTTCGAACGATACGGCGGTTCATATCTCTGCTCATAAAAGAAGTTTTTCGGCGCGACGGCCATATCTGCATTTTCTTATAGAACATTTCTCTATAGTACCTCCATACTTACGTGCAGTACAGCACGTAATTCTCTGCTGAGCTGAGTTATGCTGTCATAAGACAGCAGTTTAGTTTAGTTTCTTCTACTGGAACCGAGCTTCCAAGAGGCTGAAACGAAAGAGACTGTTTTATCATCCTACAATTTTCAATTTCAAAAGCTGAACAGGAAGGAAGTTGAGTTCGGTTTCGGTTTCGCGTTTCTTTCGTCTCGCGTGTTCATCTTGCAGGTAACACTTCGTGTGCAAGCATTATTCAGATTTATTTATGCTGTAGCCTACATTCGGTAACCGCTGTAAATACTGTACATGTGAAAAATTAGAAGCCAAATGCAAGCTAAAAGTGGAGACTTTTATGTCAATAGCTTCGTCATTGATAGTATTACCATGTACATAACTCTGTCTGTTAGCCATTATCAGTACCGTGCTTGAAATGAGCTTATAGACGTAGCATTACCGTACAGCGCACGCTAAAAATGCGATGCGCTCATTGATCTCTTACAGACAGACAGACTGTCTGCAGTGAATTAGAAGCTGTAGGCCTACAATATTACTCCGCCAACGCAGATCTTTCTTGACAATAACGAAAACCACAGACCCTCTTGGTGGCAATATACTACGTACTAATAGTACATATACGTAGCAGAGGGAGTATGTATGTGCCATGTGGCCCGTTCTGCCAAGAAGAACTTGGGCTTGGGCGTGGTTTGGTTTAGTACCGTATGGGAGGAGTGTTCATCCGCCCTGCTTTTAGAAATTTGTTTTTTGTCATCGCATAGGCATCGTTTTTTATAAGGCCAAAGTCGTACTTAAAGGGCGGATGTGGCAAAGATTTGCCCATAGTGAAGGCGAGGATCGATTTTTCAAATTTCCTTCGGTCAACTTATGCAGTTTTTCAAGACGAATCGATTCCACCCCCATGTCTCGACGCGATTTTGCCTCCTCGCAGAGAAAACCCACTTGTACGGGGCATTTCACAACAAATTGCGCTAAAACGTTGCGAAATGCCCCGTACAAGTGGGTTTTCTCTGCGAGGAGGCAAAATCGCGTCGAGACATGGGGGTGGAATCGATTCGTCTTGAAAAACTGTATAAGTTGACCGAAGGAAATTTGAAAAATCGATCCTCGCCTTTACTATGGGCAAATCTTTGCCACATCCGCCCTTTAACCGCATACCGGATCTGATATAGGAAGAAGATGGTGCAGCTTTCTTCCCATCTGTCTGTACGTACGTAGCTTCAGATGAGACGTACGTTTGCTGTGGCGGTTTCAGTGTAATGACTCGTGTATATACCAAGTGAGTACAAAAGACGTATGTACGCTTTGAAGAGACTACATATACAACCTAACCTACGCACCTGTACGTACCATGCGGTACTAATGACTGTGTACAATTGTACATGTGACGTACTGTACGGCTCTTTAAATCGAACTATAACCTTATGGTGTAATGTAAGCCTTTATTTAGCCTACCCAATGAAAGCAATCCAAATTTGGCGCTGTATGCATTTTGGTTGTTGAGGCTTTCGCGTTATCACTACCTACGGTACGTTATTTCGTTATGTTCTATTAGCTTTTACAAAAACTTCAATTTTTTGCTCTTTTGATAGTCAGCGATAAGGGCCGAAATTGTTCCACAAGCCACATACTTGTAGTCCCTCGTTTGTAGCCTTCTTTGTAGTTAGCCCGGAAGGCTATTGAGAGCAAAAATTAAATTTGGAAAAATGACTTCTGCGACCGAAAAATGACTTTTAGACAGTTAATTTTTTATTAGCCTTAGTGAAGCTATAAACGAGGTTTACAGTTGTCAGCGGGAAGACTAAGTGTGCCGTACAGACACAACACTGCATGCATTGTGCCTACAATACTATCTGAAGATTTGAAAATAAATTAGTTGCAGTGGGAAATACACGTACTGTAGCTAACAATATTACTCACTAACATTTTTTATATAGGAGAAAAACTTTCAACCAATATAAATACTCTCCGTCCAGTCCAGTCAGAAGAAGATAGTACGTATGACCATGTCAATTTGTCTGTGTCAGCTGTGTGTCCTCCACACTTTTTGAATGGTGTGAAAAGCACTAAACTGGTTGTGTGGGAAAAGTCAGAAACCTCAGACCAACCCAGAAACAACTGCCAATCAACCAGTATTGCCGTCTGCAGCTAACATACATACGTACCTAGTCTGCTTTCTTCGCGCGAAAGGATCGTTTACAATGCACATTACTGTACGTTCGGATGGATTACTTTTAACTCTTTCCACAGCCCACCTGTCGCCAAGACGTCAATTTTTGCAGCTGTCTAAGCCGATTTCTTCTACTGCAGCAGACCACCCTGCTGCTTTACCTCTCTACTGCGCCAGACAATACTATTTTTGCTGTTTGGGTTCTGCACACTACTCTAAACATACACATTAGACAAACACCGACTACCGCAGCAGCTATGACGTTCCTTCGCTTGGTCTCGTCACTGCTTTTCCTACTGCATCACACGTCGCCAACCCCAGCTGTTGGTGCACCAGCTGTAAATTTGCTTACTGATCGGCCCTACAATTCTCAATCTTCCTCTTCTCTACGCGCTGGCATTCTCTTACCTCCCGCGACTCACACCAGTAGTACAAATGATCAGGTTAACGACCGCAGCAGCCTTATTAATGGCCGACCAGAAAAGACGTCCAGACGACTGCAGCATGGGTTAACAATTGAAGATGTGCTGCCAGTTTTGGACATGGCGATCGCGGAGACGGTGCGAAGGAAGTTGCGGCCTGCCGGCTGGCTCCAGGTCCTCTCTTTTCCCACCGGTGATTGCGAGGATCAGAAAAGCGGAGCGCACGCGGCCTTGGCCGCGCTTTCGGCGAGGGTTAACCTGGTGCTCGGCCCCACCTGCGAGTACCTGGTGGCAACGGCTCTGCGCATTTTCAGGTATAAATACATACAGAGTGTCCCATAATATACTCCGGGGGTTTCCGCGCTTATAACTCTCGAGTTAAAGCTCAGATTTCAATGCGGTTTTTTCTGTTGTATAGGCAAGGCTTCAACTTAGACACATGCAAAATTTCATCTGCGTAACTTAATTGGTTATGGTTTTATTGACCCTCAAAGTGTTGGTTCGTTTTTCGCAGTTTCTCCTTCAGTATAATAGCGGTTTTGAGTTGAATAGCTTCAATTTGAATTTACACGTCCAGACTTTCAACCTGGCGTCCACACATCAAGTTCTTTTGCAACTTTGACTGCTCTAAGTCACTTAGAACAAAATTAGCAAGGTTGATAGTAAACTATGCCAAAAAATATGCCGGAATTTGTTTATTCAGGGAAAAAGTCCATAGAAAAGGGGCTAAAGAAGGTAGCTGTTTTGAACCGGTTCCAATTGCAATAAAATCTCGAAATTTTGCCTGCATCTAAGTTGAAGCCTTGGCTACATGATGCAAAAAACCGCATTGAAATCTGAGCTTTGGATCGAGAGTTATTTCCGCGTAAAGCCCCGGAGTATATTATGGGACACCCTGTATTAGCTTAAACCACAGCGCAAAATGCCACAGGCAATAAAATGCTCCTACCAATGTATAAAGTTGAGGAGGGCTACAGTTGTGATATCTGCCTACGTATGTACAGTATGTATGCCGTTGTACAACTGATGTAACGTACGTACGTACATTCCGAAAATACGCCTTGTCCCTGCTGGTCACCTGTATAGACTCGGTGTGTGAGTCTGCTACCCCTTTGCTGAATTTGCATTAGTAGTTTTTCGTGCGGTTCACGGCACGAGCAGCACGGCCTCGCCAAAGAGCCCAAGCCTAAGCTCACTCATTATTTTCTTCTTTGGAACCGCTGTACTGGTACTGGTTCGCCGTTTTATTCTACTGCAATATTTCAGCTATCAAAATATCCCGCTTTTCACTCCGCTGGCCGCCACCTACACTTTCGACGACAAGTCCGAATTTGAACTGTTAACCCGACTAGGACCGAGACACAATTCAATTATCGATTTTCTCGAGGCCGTAGGTCTGACGACACGACCGGAAGGCAAACCGGTGTGGCGTCGATTTCTTTATGGCTACGAGACGAGCTTCTGGCATTCGGATGCGCTAAACGATGGATTCTGTAAGCTGCTCGGCAACGGTCTTAAAGGGGGGCTCTGGCAATTTGAAATGTGGGAAGAAGTTGACCAGCGTTTCATAATTTGTGTCATTTGAAAGCACAACTACCTGAACGAGTTGGAAAATTTGCCAGGGCCAAGATGTGCCAAGGAATCGAACCATGCACCTCTCGCGTTCCAGGCGAGCGTTCTAAGTATCTAACCACTGAACTATGTAGACACCATTTCCCCTTTTGATGCGTATGACAGGGCTAGCCAGTGCATAATTTCCTCCCCAATAAGTTCAGAAGCTGATTTTGCTTTTTGATGCAATCAACCAATGATGTAAGTAAGTGCATTTTGTAGCGTTGCAGAATGAAGGAGAAAGAAATTTATAAGGTCTTATTTTTAAAAAGTACATTTTATTACTCTGTCGGCCCCTGCAACTTCGCTGCCAGAGCCCCCCTTTAACGAGCGATGGACAATGAACGGCGGAGGAGGAGCGAACGTGAGCATAAGCGATGGCAACAACGAAACTACGTCGGCGAGTTTCTCCGTGGATTTCAGAATGATCCGAAAGCAACCGAAACCCCTGCACGCTTGGCTACAAACGGAGATCGGCGTTCAGTTTGGCGGTAAGCACGAATCTTTGTCGTATCAACTGATGCCGCGTTCACCGGACGTCCGTAAATCCGTCCGTCCGAACATCCATCGGCCGTCAACCCAACCCACGTCAACCGTATACGGTTCTGACGGACGGACGGACGGGCGTACGGATTTACGGACGTCTGGTGAACGCGGCATTATATTATAGTACGTTACAAGTGTATTACTGTAGCAAAAGATGCAAGACAATTTGTGTTTGAAAATACGTACATCATAGGTAGGCCAACTAAAAACCAACGCCACACCGAGCCGAGATATCCGATAGTCCGAGATAGGTACATATCTCTTTACCGGTCGGGCGTTGGGTAATATTTATAGTATCATGGGCTCTTGATAGTATCTAATAACCTGTCCTATATTTTATTTAAAAAAACATGATCTTTGTTTTATCATTTTTAATTTTTTTAGTAAGGTAATTCAACCCTGTCATATCTTCTACTTATATCATATCAGAATAGATTCAGCCGCAAAGACAAAGAGTCCAACGACAAAGGAAAGCAAAGCGAAATGAAATAAATTTTCCACCAAAGTCCCCAATGCAAGCAAACCTACCATGCTGCACGCTGCCATATTGTACCATCATTATATACCTGGGCATAGGTGTACTGCACATTGTACATTATGTGCATAAAGCATAATGATGTACGTAAATTATGCCATTAGCCATTCTGTATGCATTGCGTGCAATTCAGCAATAAGAAATAAAGGCAATTAGTAGACCTAAGTACATTCTTGCTCTTTGCAATTATAGAGAAGGTACTATACGTACGTAAGCTACATAGGTACGTAACGCGACAAAGCCCATTATCATTACACGTGCTATTCGTGCAGACAGTTACAGTAGACAATGCTATTTTTAAACGCACCGGCTATGTTTACTGTCTATTGAATGACTATATAGGCCTACATATACATTTGTACTTTTCGTAAACTTCACCATAATTCTGCATTCTGCAAAGCCCAAATAACATGCTCGATGAAAACTTATTGTTGTAAAGCTTTGTGTATAACCATCGGGGGCTAAAAATGTTCATAACCAAAACCAAATGTTCAATTCGAGGGGCTCACATCGGAAGTAGTCGAATATTGTGAGTCGGATAGCTTACTTTATCGTGATGTGCTAAGCACAACCGTTTACCATGCGTACATTTTGGGTGTTGTTTGCACACGTTAGCGCAAGTACATGCGTTACGTTTGCGCATGCCAGTAAATTGGTGTATTGTGGCAATACCGGAGGCGATTTTGCTCGCTTCACGATCGCGTTTGCTTCTGGCGGCACTAGGAAAAGAGCTGTTGATTATTCTTCTTATATAGATGGACTGAAAATTCGCCCAGTCTGATCGTAGCTGCCTACCGTAAATCAATAAAATCTTTTGGCGAGACTTTTCTGAGCAACTGACTAAACTTCGTTTTGTCGTATTAGCCGACGACGGTCGACACGCGTTTGGTCGTACCGCAGAGCGAGCAAAGAAAATTCGCTTTTCTCGCACCGATGTGCTCGTAAGAACTTGAAAGCTGGCTTGGAATATTGGCAATACTGCATATAGTAGGATTGCACAGTCTTAAAATAGTGGGCGGAAGCCGATCGTTCGTATCTTTTATTCTTTCTTTCTCCATTTCTGTCATCTGCATCTATTGTAGGCCCAAGCTGTCTTTCTACAGGGTGTCCCATAATAAACTCCGGGGCTTTCCGCGGTAATAACTCTCGAGCTATAGCTCAGATTTTAATGCGGTTTTTTGCATTATGTAGCCAAGGCTTCAACTTAGAGGCAGGCAAAATTTCATGATTCTACTTCAATTAGAACTGGTCCAAAACAGCTACATTCTCTAGCCCCCAATTTCTATGGACTTTTCCACCAAATAAACAAATTTTGGCACAATTTCTGGCATAGTTAATATCAACCCCTGCCAGTTTTGCTCTAGTGGTTCATAGCAATCCACTTGGCAAGCGAACTTGACTCGTGGACGTCAGTTCAAAGTCTGGAAGCGTAAATACAAATTTGGATTTATCTTAAAACCGCAATTCTACAGTACTGAGGAAAAACCTGCAAAAACGGGACCAAAACTTTGAAGCCCAATAAAACCATAACCAATGAACCTACGCGCAGACGAAATTTTGCATGTATCTAAGTTGAAGCCTTGGCTAGTACATGATAGAAAAAACCGCATTGAAATCTGAGCTTTAACTCGAGAGTTATAAGCGCGGAAACCCCCGGAGTTTATTATGGGACACCCTATACTTCTCAAAAGCTTCTTGTGCCCTTCCGTCTTGTTTTTCTGTGAAGGAAAACAGCGATTTTGTAGTTCTACAGTCGCTGTAGACTGCAGATGGGACACTTTTCCTCCATTTATATGTCCTTGTTCCTCTGCTGTCTCTCTTGATTTTGCCTTCGCCTTTTCCCAACATGAATCTGCTTCATGTCAACTTCGTTAGTTATCCTATCTTTGGTTTCGTCCCATTGTCAACTGAACAACTAAACTAATTTCTGTTGGCGGGTGTCACTGGGTGTCACCGTCCTATGGCCCTCGACTACTGTAAATATGAATTAGTGAATGTCTGAAGTGGTGTGACGATCCTCTTTTTCAGCCTCAGCAGAGGGTCGGTCTTTATGAATAAGTTTAACCTACAGTATTCGCGACAAGCATAGTTACGTAGTTAGCATAGTTAGTGAAGCTTGCTGTTTCATGGGATCGGACCAGAGTAATGAAGTCGATGGTAAAAAAACTGTTTTACTTCCACGGCTAAAGCAAGAACAAACAAAATAATAAAGTAAATTTTAAACCATTATGGCACGACAACTAACGACACCAACTTTCTTTTTCACTCTTGAAACCAAGAATAATATAACCTAGCAAGAATGATGAAACACTAGGGTGCACGCTAAAAAAAACGATTGAACCCTGCCCATTTTGACTTGATTACAATTATACGAATAAGAAAGAGTAGATTGTAGATGATTACAATCAAGGAACATTGATTATAATATAGCCTACCTACGGTATATTACAATACAGGAAAGTAGAAAACAATATACACGTATGCATATTACAAGCAAGGAAACGCTAAGACAAAAAATTCCTCTATTCTAATCAAGGTTCCTTGATTAGGAAAGTGCGTTACAATGCATGTACAGTAGGCCTATGCTTTATTTTATCAAATATTCTTTTCGACTTTCCTGCATTGTAATACGGGTACGTACATACAGAGTGTCCCGAAATATACCGGCCACCTCTCCGGGCATGTAACTCTGGAACGACACTTGAGATTTTCATGCGGTTTTTTTTATCTTGTAGCCAAGGCTTTAACTGATATCTGTACAAAATTTCAGCTATTTGGTCCACATACTTCGGAAATTACGACGGTTTGAAACAAGAAGTTCAAAATCGACGTTTTTCTTCAGTATGGAGAAAAATTCGGCCTTAATTTTTCAAGATGCCCTGTTCCATGCGTTTGCTATGGTGGAATTGGGGTTACTGCGTGAGATTCACATTTCCTAGCATTTTGGGACTTCTTTTTCATTACGAGACTAATTATGTCTTGGACACATGCACAATAGACCACTAAATCGGCACTACCAGTTAGAAAAACCCTCGTTTTTGACCGCCGGAGAAAGAAGGTGTTTTAGCACCTTCCACTGGGCGTACGAAGCTAAAATTTTGTACAGATCTCAGTTAAAGCCTTGGCTACAAGATAAAAAAAACCGCATGCAAATCTCTAGTGTCGTTCCAGAGTTACATGCCCGGAAAGGTGGCCGGTTTATTTCGGGACACCCTGTATATTTTCTAATCTAATCACGGTTCCTTGATTGAAATCATCGACTATTTATTCGTATTTATCTTTTATTCGTCGTATGTTGTAATCAAGTCAAAATGCGGCAGGGTTCAATCGTTTCTAGTGTGTGTAGTGTAGTGTTTTTAAACAATTAAAATTGAATTAAAAGTAACAATTAAAATTAACAATTTGAATTAAAATTTTTGTTAAAGTACGAATTATAATTCTAGGACCCATGTATTATTTATCTCGAGAACTACGCGACGTAGAGCAAAGCGGTCAAAACTTCCACGGATAACTTTAGCTCGCCTCTCCAATAAAAAAAACCGTTTGTCTCCAGCTGCTCTGTGTGTCGAGATCTCGCCGATTTTCTTCAGCACTGAAATCGTGTCACCTTTTGGCAGACGCTAAACCACGCAAACCACGACACCCTACGACCCTGTACGCCCGATGCGCATTTTCATCGTCTTCATCACGTATGCTTATTTCTGCCATTTTGATTTTTCGGGAGTTTGCGAGGTTTAGAATTGCCCAATGGTCCACGCCCGATTTGGCGATTTTAGTACTGAAGAAATTTGGCGAGATCTCGACACTGAGAGCAGCTGGAGGCAAACGGTTTTTTTTATTGGAGAGGCGAGCTAAAGTTATCCGTGGAAATTTTGACCGCTTTGCTCTACGTCGCGTAGTTCTCGAGATAAATAATACATGGGTCCTAGAATTATAATTCGTACTTTAGGTTATATTATTCTAAGTACTGGTATAGTTGATACTGTTTAGACTCGTTGTGTTGATGTTTCATGTCATATCTCTGGCAAACAGTCGTATGAAAGCTGAATTGATCCTGCAGAACTTTTATCAGATTCACATACATACAGTATGCATACGGTACTTCGACATGTGCTCGTGCTTCTAGAACAAACAGGGTACAAAAGAAAAGACCGTGAGGAGTTGTTATTCGCGTCAGTTTGACATCTGAAACTTCCGCCGACCGACCGAACGAACACCGTGGCACGAAAGAGGCTGCTTTTGTCAGGCCCGACAGGCAGGCAGGCGGGCGCTTGATAGTCCTTTCTTTTCTGCCCAAGTGTAGGCACATTTCTCGTTTTACATATTAAGCTTACATAGCCGCAATTGCCCAGAAAGCCAGCTTAAAGCTGCTTCCGTCGCGTCGCGCGCCCCCGTTCATATCGATTTCTGTCCCGCGCAAAGTATGTGCATACTTGTCTGTGTCTCTCCTCACTCACACTCGCTCACAATACCACGTACAATTTGTACGTACATTTAGCGAGCGAGAAGCTGCCGAAGTAAGCTGCCACCCGTTTTGCCCCGCTGCTGCTGCGCTTGTTTGTAGAACGAACTCACAGCAGCGGGGTGCAGTGTGCCCTTGTCGTTTTATTGGTGGGCGCAGTCGTATACTGTATATGCGACTTGTCTGTCCTGTTTTCCACTCAGTACGCATAGGATGTGTACAATATAAGCAGAGCTTTGGAACAGACAGAACTCAGCTTTACCGCTGTGTTAGCTGTTTGCTTCCCTCTTTGCCACCAGTAGCTAGCTGATCTGACAGCTACTACATACGTGCGGCTTATACCCCTGCTTGATATTTCCGCCCGACTTTTTCCTTTAGCGCGCGCTCCGTTCAAGTTTAGTGCAAGTTCTATGCTCACATATGTACTGTGTTGTACAGTAGTACGTACAGGAGAGAACCTATCAGCATCATTCGCTTGCCCTCTTTCTTCCTTCTGTTGCGCAAACGGCAAGACCACAATAATATCCAATCTCCTCTCATCTAGGCGCTATCTAGCTACTATTGTAAAGCCTAAAGCTAAGCCGAACTGTTGCCCTGCTTTGCTACTGTACTGCGTAGTAGAAGAAGAAAAATGAAGCCCAAAATCAATGGAGGGTAGATGAGGAGGGATAGGAGGAAGCTACGTACATAGGATAGGAACCATCTCGTCCTCTCTTTTGGCTTCCTGAAGTATAGGATAATTTTTCAAAGCTCCCCATTCCGTTCAGCTCTTCTCATCCGCATTCTGAGCTGCCGAGGCCGCTCTTTTGCTCCCGCGCTTTTGCTGACAATCTGGCCCGTTGTTTCAACTGTGCTTCGTACGTATATTGTACGTAATTTTAATATGCAGTTCTGTATGCTCTACCAGCCTTTTAAAAGCACTTTTGGCTCTCTCCGCGGTGACGCTTCATCTACCTGACGTACTGTACCTACAGGGTGTCTCACGTAGACCTACCCAACGACTCAGCCTTATAACTTCCGTACTACAGTAGATATCAAGCTGAAATTTTGTCCCCAGAAACCCAAGAATATACCATACTATGTGGCAAAATTTGAACCAAATAGGCCCACAGCGAACGAAATTACAGGCTTAGACATTTTGGACCCTGTTTTTATCATTTCCCGCACTGAACATGGCTTTGAAGTAAGAACCTTCTGCTTAGCATGGTCAAGCAGCTTATCCAACGAGGTAATATGGTGAAACAACGATGGCTGAACATGACCACAGTCCAGAACACAAAGGATTCAAAAATACAGGCGATTTACCACCCATAACAGCCTTCAAGGGTCTGTCGAGGTCAATAGTGGCACCACTGATTTCAAAATGCTGAAAAAAGTGGTCGCAACTTCGCAAGCTCGTAATTTCATCCCTACTTGACCTACCTGGCTCAAATTTTGCCACAAAGTATGGTATATTCTTGGGTTTCTGGGGACAAAATTTCAGCTTGATATCTATTGTACTACGGAAGTTATAAGGCTGAGTCGTTAGGTAGGTCTACGTGAGACACCCTGTACGTCAAACGACAGGCGGCTGCTTCGGAAAAACAGCGAACGATTTATGCTTCCAGTCTTTTTCAAAAGCACTAGCTGTTTTGCTTGACTTCATCTGCCAAATACACATAGATAACGTTATGTACGTACGTAGATACAGAGCGCTGTATTGTATACTGTACGTTGGAGCTTTGAAATAGCTGTCAATTTATGTGTGCGCTGGCTACGTAAATATGACATCTACTCCTACTCCTAATGATACCATATTACTTGTAGGTATATTGTACATTGTAGGGTACTGTGGGGTAAACCCGGACACGGGGTAAACCCGGACACCTTGTATTTGTCAGCATCAACTAGTGTTGTCAACTTGGGTCTTTTTAGAACAGGTAAAGTACGGGTAAAATTACCCAGCAACGCATCAGGCCAGGTAAAGTCAGGAACTTTACCCAAGCACAAGCCCATCCAGGTAAAGTAAACTGCATCTGAGAAAGTTACCCGGGTAAAATCGCACCTGGATTTTCCCCATATTTCTGCACATACAGTCAAAATACATGCCGTAGTCAGGTGGCTACCATTGATACAATGAAATTTATGTACCACTGCACCATTAAGAACTACTTTAGTATTCCTACACCACACCAAAAGTTACATCTTGAACGACGTCTTGCTATGAAACTACACTATTTCTTGAAATGAGCTTCCTTCTACATGTTTTTACCTAGGTAAATTACCCGGGTAAGTACTGAAGAGTGGGCAGACTTTTACCCAGGTAAGTACTACATACTTACCTGGATGGCCTTCGATTTTACCTGGTAAGGCCATTTAGCTCTGGGTAAAAGTAAAGCTGGGTAAACGTCTTTCGCTCTGGGTAAAGTAAAGTAAAGTTACCCAGCCAAAAATCGGCCAGGTAACCCAGGTAAAGTTACCCAGAATTTTACTCTGACATCACTAGCATCAACCATACGCTGTACGACGGATTGAGACAAGTGTACAACTGTACCAACCAATCGATTTCTTGAACTCTCCTCTTTCAAATGAGCCACCGTTTTCACATTTGCTGAAGCGGCAAGTTCAGACAAGCTTAGCTGTCCGGTTTTACCCCACCGTACCCTACATCGTTCGCACAGATGCTGCCGCTCTCTCATTAAAATTTGTGTTTTCCGCTCCGCACGTGAACAAACAGTTGCGCACGGCAACAACTTTTGTCATCGTGTCATCTGCTGTATCAAATAAATAGCGGCCGGCTATACGAGGCTTTGTCGGCGTATCTATTTGTAGATCTAGAGGACTATTGTGGGAGCGCGGTGCGCAGTTTTTAGAGATAAAATCTATGACAGTGTACCGTAAAGTGTCTGGTAATATGATGTGAACAACACCAGCCATCATTCATGCACAGACCGCATACTTCAGGTCGACAACTATGTAACCCGGGATCATGTGCCCGGGTCGCCAACGCAGCAATCCAGCAAAATTATTGGTGGCATTTGGCCGGAAAAAAATTCCCTAAAACTTTTACGATTTCCCCTGCTCTGAGTACGTTTATTAGTTCCGTCAGCCCAGTCGCTCTTTAAAACTGGATGCCGGATGGATGGAAGAGCTCCTCCACATACCTAATGTACTACGACATGACAACGGCGACATTGTTTTTATGGCAACGTTCACAGTCATAAAACGACACTGCTTTTAAGACGCGCGCGTCCAAGACTTCTCTATTGTGCAGTGCCGATGTGGCAACGTGGCATGCACACAAGTCGCATTTGAGCAGCACTGAACCAAGCAAGCCAGGATGTGATAAACTGAATACTTTTAAAATATATACTCCCATTGAAGAAGAAGAGAGAACTTTACAGCATTATCAATCTGCCCATCTGTCGCACTTTACTCTTCAAAATACAGCATAAAACTGTCACGTACAACACTTTCCTGGTCAGTGGGGCGCCACAGACGTGAACTTCGAATTCGCTCCGAATTCGGAGCCCTGACTATGCTTCAACATGCAAAATCACCGAGTTCGCTCCGAACTCGCTCCGTTTTTCGGAACGTGCGTGTGGACAACCGAGTTTGTAATTCGAAGTCGTGTGAGTCATTGACGTTCGTTTCGGATCAAAACAAAGCCATTCCAAACTCGGAGCGAACTCGCTCGGAGCAAACTCGGAGCACGTCTGTAGCGGGCCAGTGTTAACGAAATTGAATCACACAGCAGTACGTTGATTCTGTACACACTGTACTGTACTGCGCTCAGAGAATGGCTGCTGTCGCTGTGCAGTGTGCACGTCTTAAAAAGTGCCAAACCCAGTGTCCTTGTATGCATACATTCTTCCCCACACCGTGACGACATTATTCAGCAGTTCTCCGCACTTTCACCGCTCTAATAAATTAACCAAGGATGTCGACCTTTGCCCCACGAACTGTCATCCTTCTGCTTCTACTCGTCAGCTACCATTCGCATCCGGCTTTTGCCCAGGATTTTTCCAGCTATTCCTACTCCATAAACTTGCTGATTCCTCTGCCAAGCTCAAAGAACCTGTTCAACAACGTGTTCCAATTGACTCACGCCGATGTAGACCCAGTATTCGATTTGGCGTTGAAGAACGCGGAGGAGGAGGGTTTGACGCGGGCTGTCCGCTTCAAACGAATCTACATCGATACGAACTGCTCGGATGTGGTGGGGTTCTATCGGGTGACGAAAGAATTGTGCCTGAGAGACGCGGATGTCATGATCGGCTTTGCCTGCGCGTACGTACTGGCGCCGATCGCTCGTCTGGCATGGCAGTGGGATCCGCCGATCCCGATAATTACCACCGCATCCCCCGTGGACGCGTTTGACGATCGAAAGGATTATCGATTGCTCACCAGGATGAATGGCAGCTACAAGCTGCTGAGCCGAGCCATTCAGAAGATGTTCCAACTGTTCAAGTGGCGTCTGCACACCTACTTTCTGCACATAAATCGGCCGGAGAAGAATCTGGGGTCGACGGAGTGCGCCTTTCAGGTGGAGGCGTTTCGAAACTCGAGGTTTAATCGGCTACCGGCCAACGGAAACGGTTCGCCGCCGCGTTTGCAATATGTGAAGCTGGATGAGAACGTGGACGACGAGACGCGCGACAATATCACGGCGAAAATGATCGAGGCTTCCATGAACGCAAACAGTAAAAAATCGCGAATCAAATGAGTAATCAATAATATTCTATTCTCAGACTAACATTGAAAGAAAGCCCACCTGTAAAAGTTTTTTTGTAACGTCGCAGAAGAGTAACAGCAACGGTTGAATTTTACAATCAAATAAAGTTTCTATAAGAACAGTAGAGTGCAGTAGTACATACATACATACATATAGAGTACGAATAAGTAAGTAGGCCCACAGTATTTTTATTTTGCAAATATTAAAATAGTACCTACATGAGTGTATTTTTTGTATGTACGTACACGTGCAATTTGACGTTTGAAATTGACCTTCAAAATTCGTGCTCCTTTGTTGCAGTCATCATTCTGTGCGCCAGTCCTCACACTGTTCGTAAGATGATGCTAGCTGCCTACGATCTGGGCATGGTCTCGTCAGGAGAATACGCATTCATCAACATCGACGTCTCTACAGGGTAGGTAGGGTACTATGGGGTAAACCCGGACAGCTAAGCTTTCCTGAACTTTCCGCTTCAGCAAATGATGAACATGGTAGCTCATTTGAAAGAGGAGAGTTCAAGGAATCGATTGGTAGGATACTTTGTTTCAATCGGTCGTGTGGTCGCTGAGATATACTACAGTTGGTGTCCGAGTTTACACCACAGTACCCTACATCGTAAGCTTATATTTCTTTCATCCGTGAATACGAAGAGTTTTGGTCATTTTCGCCTAAGATAAAGCCTAAAGTTTGACAGGCCTAAAGCCGAAGCCTAGGCCTACCTCAAGTCTTGGCCCAAGTCAAAAGCTTTAGTTCAAGGCAGGCATACCAATAAACCAATGCCGAAAAGTATGCCGATGAAGCCAATCCTATGATCTACGCGTTACCCCAAGCCTAAACCCGAGCCTGCGAAGCCAAAGCCTAAGTTAAGCCTAATCCTTCGGTTGAATGAGATATTATTTGATTACATTATGTTGCAGGAGCTACAATACGCGTCCGTGGTACGTGGCAAACGACACGAACAACGAGAAGGCCAGAAGGGCCTATTCGGCGGTTAAGACCATTTCCCTGCGTCGTGTGGACACCCCTGAGTACAAGCAGTTTCAAACGGCCGTCGGCAATATCGCGGATAAGAAATACGATTATCGACGCAAAGTCGGCGAAGAATACCACGTAAATCACAGTAATGTGTACTGTACGTACAGTGCCACCTTCCCCATTAGAAAGTTGTAAGATTCGGGGTTCTCTGTGGCCGCCGTATCGTTGTGCACCGTGCCTTTGTAGACATCTGTATTATGGAGTTATGGACCTACACAGCGGTCCACGCCGCTGTAGAAAGTAAGGCGCGCGCGCGTAGACAGTTGCGAAAGGAGAGGTCCACCCATTTAGCAACTGTCTACGCACGCGCCCTACTTTTTGCTTTGTACTGTAGGTCCATGACAATACAGAGGTCTACAGAAGGCACGGTGCACAACGATAGGCGGACTCAAGAGTTTCATGGTTATGACAAACTTTTTCGCGTTTTTGGGTTACCGCCATTTATTGCACTGGAACATAGCCCGATGGGGCATGAACACAATTGTCAGTACTATCTAGCAGCTGTGCTAATTTGTAACCTTCTGTTTGTTCCGACGTCAGAATTTTCCCGGTTTACCCTTCATATCTGTCCTGCTCAAAACTCTAGGCTATCCCTTTATATCAAGTTCCTTGTTATATTTTGCAGTTCTGACTGCTGTAATTTGAATATTTTGTTTTGCAGTTGAACAACTTCATCAGCTCCTTTTACGACGCAGTTTTACTGTACGCCATCGCACTCAACGAGACCATTCAGGCTGGGGAGAATGTGCGAAACGGCACGATAATTACGCAGCGAATGTGGAACCGGACGTTCGAAGGTACTTGTACATATGTAGGTACTGTAAAGCTGAGTTTATGACCCCTTCGAATATAACCCCCCCCCCCCCCTCGTGTATCACCCCCTAACTGGTGACTAACGATTTTTATCCACCCTAAGAAAATTTTTGAGATTTAGCACATTTTGCTTGGTCTCGTGTATAACCCCTCGAATCGGCGACTACCGATTTTTATCCCCGGGGGTTATACACGAAGCTTTACAGTATGTCAGTAAAATACATTGAAATGCGGGACCTTAGGTCATAAAACTGTGGCGTTTATTTTCCAATTTTATTGCCCAAGTGTTCGGCTCAAGCATCAACTTTCTTTTACAGTCGCGACCAAGCATTTTTTCCTGGGCGCCGCGACAGAGTTTTAGATTCACAACGTGTCTTAGGGACAATAGTATTCGACAGAATGACTTTATTATTTGGAAGGTGACGTGCTTTCCATACAAAATGACTACTGTATCTCATCCATTGAACACAAGTCATCTTTTAGCCAACCATGTACATATGGTCTCTCCCAGACAGTCCGTCAGCAATAATTTTTAGGGACATTCTGCACTTTTTTCTTTTTTATAGGCATTACGGGTACTGTGAGCATAGATGCGAACGGGGACAGTTATTCCGACTACTCGCTGCTGGATTTGGATCCAGAAACGGGAGATTTCGTGGTACGTACGTACTGTATATACAGGCAACAGAACTACATACTGCACGTTAAACATGTAGGGTATGTAATGTCAAATTAATTTTTAATGTTAGCAAGCCAAAGAAAGTACCGCGCAATGCCATCGCTGCATAATTTGTTTGTTACCTTTCTGTCACAGGAGGCGGCGTACTATTCCGGCAAGAACGACGAGCTGATCATGATCAAGGATATGAACTGGCCGGTGAAGGGCAAGGTGCCGTCGGACACGCCCATCTGCGGTTACGATCGATCGCTGTGTCCGGACAAGGGTCTGCCGGCTTGGGCCTGGTCCCTGATCGGTTTCGCCATTATGACTCTTGTGTTCGCCATCATCTCTTTCCTGCTGTGGAGGTACGTACGTACATACTTGTACAGTATTTTGTACTGTATTTGCTTGGAAGACTCTGAAATCCTGAAGATCAATTATGATTCTGAAATTTCCCAATAGACGACGCATGTTCTGCTTCGGACCAAATTTATCCTCAAAGAAATCAATGTTTGCCTTAGTTTGCCCACTCAAAATTATATGGAGTGTGCGTCAGTCAGTGTGCGCCGTGCGGTCTTGTCTTTTGTTTTCTCCGCTCTCAATCAATAATAGTTCCAAACTGCGCTGTGATGAAGAAAAGAACTCTTGTATGGAAGAAACTTCTGCTGCAAAATAGCAGTTCGGTTCCGCTATTCAAGAAGACTATCCTCATCATAAGCAGCCTTCAAACCCAGGTTCAACAGCCCAACCACATGGTCTTGACAATTTTCTCTACTTTCAATCCGGAAATTCAAGCTTCACCTCTTTTTCTCCACCTTCACCACTTCCACCCATTGTGCAAGAGACTGCGAAGCTGAAAGCCAGTTCCGCCGCCTACATCTGACCTGCCTCACTCCCCTCCTGGACCATGGCTCGTCAATTGATCATGATTTTGGACGCTGCTTCGATTTTGACCGCCGATCATTTTTGATACGTATACGTTATGTATGTACAATGTATGTAAAGTGGGGTGATTTCTGATAAACCAAGTTATGCAAATTTATGTACTGAATTCTGTATGTCGCATCAATGTATGTACGAATTGTATGTAGAGCGCTGATTTCATACACAATATGGTTGGTATTCGCCATGTTAGTAACTGCATCCTGCGGTATGCGATAATACCATTGGTTGTATGTTGTGCGCACACATGCGATCATAAATGATTATGATGATTATGATATGTACTATGTACTATGTAGGCCCCTACTTCAAAACTCTTGCCAACCAAACCCAAATACTCGAAAATTTTTTTACAAACGGCCCAGATTTTGTGTTCCAGCAGAAAGTTTGCCTACAGAACGAGAACACCTTGCTCCATCAATGCTCGTCCCACTAATTATTGATCATTGATACATCGATTCAATGACTATTCAGGCACTATCGATTGGAGGCCGAATTAGCGGCGATGACGTGGCGAGTTCGGTGGGAGGAGTTGTCGGGTGACGAGAAGGAGAAGAAGGCGAAGGCCAAGCAGTCGGTGGCCGAATTCATGTGGAAACTGTACCCGAAGGAGTCGGTCCAGTTCCCGGAGCAGCTCAATCCTCTCCTCAACTTAGGCTCCATGAGGAATCGCTCAGACAGCAAAGTCAGCCAAGCCAGTCAAGCCAGTATTAAGGTACGTTAGGCTGTACCGTAGTAGGCTATTCACGAGTTGCAGTAAAAGAAAGTACTGGGTCGTGAGCTGACCTCTAATTAACCGTGACTTTCAGTGCAATTGTTGATCGGCGTCGGCGGCTCGGTCGACGTCGAGCAGGCAGCTGGGAAAAAAGCGAGCGGAGAGTAAACAACGTCGACCGCGACGCCAACGCCGATCAAAATTTGCACTGAAAATCACGGTTAATAAGAGGCGTCAGTTCGCGACCCAGTAGGCTACTTTCTTTTACTGCAACTCGTGAATAGTAATCTATTCCATTCTTGGCTCTGTGGCAAGATACAAGTCGAGCATGAGCATCATGATTTTGCCTCAATTACGTACATTATTATTGTAAACAGGAATTTATTGTAGTCTACTGGTGGTTTTGTGTATACTTCTCTGTGCGCTGTTGAAAACATAGAATATCTTACTGGTGTTTCATTTTCCCTGACTGGTACGGTACTTGTACTCTACTTTACATTCATACAATAGGTACTAAAGGAAATACATATTCGTAGGTACGTATGTGTATTTTAGAGCGGAGCTTCCGATGAAACAATACATAATGATCCGACACAGCAGATCTTCACCAAGACGGCCACGTACAAAGGCGCCATTGTGGCCATCAAGAAACTCAACATCGACAAGCCAAAGATTGAACTCACCAGAAATTTGCTACTGGAACTCAAAAAGGTTGGGCTTCTGCATGCTTATGTACAGACAGTAAGGCAAACTGAGCAGTTCGGAACGGAGTCATTTCAGTTTCGGAGAGGGGAAGAAGTCGTATGGACAATAAATTTACAATGTGGGAAAGGCCTGTAGGCCTACGTGAGCTAAATTTTACTGACTTGGCTGCGTTGTTATGTTACCCTACTTCTTTCTTTCATGCATGGGTTATGCAGTAATATTGGAACTTTTTTCGTGTGCTTTAAGGCGAAAGATCTTCAATCGGATCACATTGCCAGATTCGTTGGTGCTGTGGTGGATGCTCCACATTATTGTTTAGTTACGGAATATTGCCCCAGGGGCAGCCTTCAGGTCAGTATGTCTATTAAATAAATATTCTATTAAATATGTATTTTGTATTTTACTAGGGCTGCGTGCGGCACGCAAAGGTATTGTACATAACAAATACACAAAGGAAAGTGTTTCAAAGAGAGTGCTGAATTTTCTATTTTCAGGATATATTGGAGAATGATTCCATAAAATTGGATAAAATGATGCTGTATTCGTTGATACATGACATTGTCAGGGTAAGTAAAGCAAGCAAGCAAGCATGCTCATAAATAGGAATGTACCGTACATACGGACACCTATACATATGTATACGGTGTACAATAATACACAGCCTATTCGCCTCGCCCCATAAGAGGAGGTGCCGTTTTCGCCCTCCTCGCCGATTTTTGAGCTGCAGTTAGCAAACGCGCAAAGCACGCCGAAGCAATTACTTTTTGCAATTTTGGCATATTTTTGAAAAAGTAATTGCTTCGGCTTTATTTACGCGTTTGCTAACTGCAGCTCAAAAATCGGCGAGGAGGGCGAAAACGGCACTTTCTCTTATGGGGCAAAGCGAATAGGTAGCTACGATACATTAGTTAATTTAGCCCTACCTATACGCAAACGTATGTACAGTAGAATACGGTACGGACCGGCACTTGGATTTGGATTCACGTTTGCTTTTGCTTGCGCAGGGCCTGGATTTTATTCACGGGAATAGCGAGCTCAAATCTCACGGCAATCTCAAGTCTTCCAACTGTGTGGTGGATAGCAGATTCGTAGTGAAAATCACGGATTTCGGCTTTCATCATCTGCACGCCTTGGAAGAGCCGCTTCGAGAAGAGGACAATCTACACGCCTACTGGAGAAGTATGTAAACGAAAACGTATTCCTACTTTCTACAGTACAGCTGCTAGAGCTACCGTAGTACTGTAAAGGTCGGTGTATAGCCCGATACCGTGTATAGCCCGATCCCGTATATAGCCCGCCCAATTTGGCTTATATTGCACTTTTGGCCCGTATATAGCCCGATATCGGGCTATGCAAAGAACTTCGTTCACATGGCTTTATTCGCACCATTTTAAGTCCGGAACCACAAAATGTGTGGCCTGTGAAGCTGAAAATAGGTTGAAAATGGACTACGGCATTATTAGCAGTTTAGATTACCAGTGGCCCTTTGCAGCTTCGCAGCAGCAGTAAAGGAGACTATATACATCTGGCAACCCTTTTGCAAATCTGGCAACCCTTTTGCATATCTGACAACTTTTGCGCATCTGGCAATCTTTTTGGGCATCTGACAAAAAGCAACCCTATCACATAGTTCTGTCACCCGTTTTGTCTATCTGGCAACCATTTTGCACATCATCATGCGAAAATTGCACATGTATCAAGTATCAACCCTTTTGCAGGTCTGGCACCCGGCAGATCTGGCAACCTTTTGCACATCTTGCGCTTTAGTCTCATGTGCACTTTGGGGCGTGACTGTTTGCAAACACTCGCGGAAAAACCTGCATCGTTTGGTTTCTGCGCGTTTTTAGTACTGAAATATTGATTATCGATCGATTATTGGTTATCGGCTGATCAGATCAAAAATCGAAGGGCTAAGGTTTGTTTTTTCTGTTGCAAAGTTTGATTATTTTACCCGGATGTTTGGAAGACGAAGAAAAGTAACTGCAGTACCATATTACCATTTATTTACTAACCAATGCCATTTTACCATCGTTGTCATTACCGTTATAATTACCGATACAATGCGCACATGTCTACATTGTGTGTTTTCTGCTGCTTCCAGAGTATTTGTGGACGGCGCCGGAGCTGCTGCGCCTGTCTCCGATTCCGCGAGAGGGCACGCCCAGGGGCGACATCTACAGCTTCGGCATCATCCTGCACGAAATGCTCTACCGACAGGGCGTCTGGTTTCTGGACGGAATGAACCTCAGTCCTCAGGGTAAGCAACCCTAATGCAAAATATTCATTCTACTTATGTACGTAGTAGGTTAGTTAGTACTCCTAGGTATGTATGTAGATGTACTATGTAGGCTACAGTACATACAGAAGAATGATTGTTTTGCACGGTAAACGACATTGCGTAAAATTTGGAATCACATCCAGGTGGATGTGTCTCAAAGGAGCTCCGCTGTGGCTCGCAATCTTGCTAATTACGGGCTATGCTATGCATTGTGCTACTGAGGTACACTGTACTGTACTGTACTGTACATGTACACACTCAACCCTCAACTCACCATATCCGCAGTATCGGTACTGGTACGTAGTTTGGCGCAGTAGCGGGTGAGTTTTTTTGGTAATCAATAATCCTTTTTTTCAGAAATCGTGGAACAGGTGAAGGCTCCGCCCAAGCTTTACCCCTTCCGGCCGTCTTCTCGTGGCGAGTGCCTATGCGACCCTCCAGTGGAGAAGTTGATGGAACGGTACGTATACAATAATTCAGCGAGAGTTCCGCTGCCCCAATGGACGCGGCTTTGCTTTCCCCTGCGGCTTCCGTTCACCTTGAAACAAAAGAGAAGCCTACCAAACTGGAGCTACTGTACACCTAGAGGCTAGATGGCCCGAATTGGATTACGGATTACAAAAATTATGTACCTTTCCTCCCAGACTCTAGAAGGAAAATTTGCCAGATGTGCCAGCAGGGAATCGAACCCTGGACCTCTCGCGTTCCAGGCGAGCGCCTTAACCATTTGACTACACACCCGGATGACCTCAGTAAGACATTCAAGCACAAGAGAATCAGTTTGAAAAATTGGGCAGCCAGTGCGTGAGTCGAACACGCAGCGCAGTACGGGATTACGCACCCTCTTAGCGCACGACCCCATCTGACTGCACAACTCAATTTCTCAAACTCCCACTTTGTACATCGTCACTGGGCTTGGACACGCTCTTTTATTGACCGCACAGACTTGCGGTACTTTTGTCTGCCCAAGACAGAAACTTGTCGCTGGATGGCAGACTCATAAACCTCATAGACCTCAGTTTTTGTGCTTGCTTGCTCATTCTTGCTCATTTTTCGACCGTTTAGGTGCTGGTCGGAGAATCCGGCGGAGCGGCCGGAAATGGCGGTGATTCGCAAGATCGTGCGCGGCCTGACTCGCGAGTACGAGACGTCCAACATCGTGGACAATCTGCTCAAGCGCATGGAACAGTACGCGAACAACCTGGAGGCGCAGGTGGAACAGCGCACCAGCGACTACGTGCACGAAAAGCAGAAAGTCGAAAACCTCCTGCATCAGCTCTTACCTCGGTATGAAACTACATACAGTTCGTATCTACGGTTTTACCGGTACGTATCTACGGTTTTACCGGTGCACATGCATACCCCCATGTAAAATTGAAAGGTCCTATATAGGCAGTAGGCACTAGCGGGTTTAGGCACTAGCTTGATGTGGGAGTGACTATGGGTAGCTTATACATAGCCAGCCTACAGGCAGCTTCAGGTACCCTAAGGGGGCTACTGTATGCTTTCACATTTTCTCTGTGTTGTCTATGTGGGATTATGCATGCCCACATTCGAAGCGAGGGCAGTGTTGCCAGGTTCTGAGGAGACAAAAGTGCTAAGCGTTCGTGGTTTCGCTCCAGATGTCTATGGAGCCGTAAAAGTGCGTGACGACCGGGGGGGGAGGGGGTGCGGAAGGCAGGCAGTTCAGTTGTCCACCAACCAACTTTATTATCTTATCTTGTATGGAACATTGCAAGGCACAGCACTACCCCATCAACCTATTCTATCCTCCTCTCCTGGAATGACATCGAACAAATGTCTTTTCCTAAACTTCGCAAAAAAATTTTAACAATAGGAATATTGAGCGCAACAAATATTGTTCAAAATTTTTTGCGAAGTTTAGGAAAAGACATTTCATGGACCATTGCAGGTCCAACAAGCCGAGCGCAATTCAGTACGGGAACATAGACAACTATAAAGTTGTCTGTGAATGACCCAGAGGAAAAGCACCCTCGCTTCGTTCCATGGTGGGAGCTACTATTGTGGGCTATGCATGCATGGGGGGCTGTGCACCGGTAAATACAGTAGCACGCGTATGTACTACTGTACTGTATGTACGTACCGTATGTACAGTGTACGTACACTTGTATCCTATTTTGCTTTTGTAGTAGTGTGGCAACGACCCTGTTGACGGGTGAGTCAGTAAAGGCCGAGGCCTTCGACCAGGTCACCATCTACTTCAGCGATATCGTCGGCTTTACCTCCCTTTCCGCTGAAAGCACCCCCATGCAGGTACCTACGTATTGCTTGATGTACTGTAAGTAAGTACCATGTAGGTACGATGTACATAGGACATGTTGTGCTGTACGTAGTATCAGATGCCATGCAGATGACTTTGTGTGCCGGATTTGCTTTTTAACTCCCTATACAGTATGCTGCGCGCACATCGTACGGGAAAACGTTTATTATTTACAATTGCAGGTAGTCAACCTGTTGAACGATCTGTACACGGCGTTCGATCGGATTCTGGAGAACTTCGACGTTTACAAAGTAAAAACATGCTTTCCATCCAACACTTAAAACTTTCGTAACTCGGGTGGACCGCAAATTTTTTCTATGGCGATGCATCGGCTGCGAGACAGCAATTTTGAGGATGGAGTTTTATTTAACCCCCTCCGTAATCTCAGATGGCCGCCTGGCCGCAACATTGGCTTGCGGTCACCCTGCGGCCTTGACCACCCATAGTCGTGGGTTGTCGGCCATCCCACAACTATGGGCGGCCAAGGTCGCAGGGTGGCCGCCAGGGGTTTTATGCGGCCATGTGGTCATCTGAGATTATGGAGGGGGTTAAGCAGCTCCGTAATGGCCTCGCCCGCTCAGCCCGCGGGCCGTCCCCTGGCCGCCTGAAACGTCAGTCGAATGAATAATTATCTCCTTTTTCCGCTGGCGCTTATTTGATTCCGGGCGGCCCGTGGGCCTGAGCGGGCGAGGCCATTATGGAGGGGGTTAACCAGCTCCGTAATGGCCTCGCCCGCTCAGCCCGCGGGCCGCCCCCTGGCAGCCTGAAATGTCAGTCGAATGAATAATTGTCTCCTGTTTCCGCTGACGCTTTTTTGATCCCGTGCGGGGCCCGCCTGAGCGAGCGAGGCCATTATGGAGGGGGTTAACCCTCAAAATTATATTCAATCATGCAGGTGGAAACGATCGGGGACGCGTACATGGTGGTCTCGGGTCTTCCGGAGCGAATCGGCGATCGACACGCCTACGAGATCGCCCGCATGTCGCTCAGCCTCCTGCGAAGGGTGCGAACCTTCACAATTCGCCATAAACCCGACACACAGCTCAAGCTTCGCATCGGCATTCACTCCGGTATGTACATTTTCGTACATAGCTGCTCCCCTGGTTTGCTTTGGTTACGCAGGACAAGATGGAACAGTCCTTAGCGCGGCGGGTACTTAGCGCGTACAAGCCCAGCGAGGAGTACGAGAGGAGAGATTTGAGAAATTTTGAGCTGTGCGGTCAGATGGGACGTGCGCTAAGAGGGGCGTAATCCCGTTCGGCGTTGCGTGTTCGACTCACGCACTGGCTGCCCAATTTTTCAAATTTCTTCTCTTGTCCTCAAATCTCTTAATAAGTTGGCTTTGGTGTTTGGCTGTTCTATGGAGAATTTCATATATTACGTCACGCAAAAAGGGGGTTGGGGAGAACTATTACGTTAGCGTGACCATGTGTCACTCATAATGTTACCTAAGCATACGTACGGGGGCGTTCTGACCGAAAAAAGCGTTATGACAGCGTGACGTAGGTACCGTACTGTAGGGGGTGCCAGCCAACGGATGATTTTTTGCATGGCGTATTTTTGATGCTCCCCTTACCTATGTGATGCAGGTTCATTGATCGACTTTTTGTTCTGCATCTTCTACCCTAATCTTGCATATGTATTTATGTCCCTTCTACCGGAAACATTGTTGAATTGAATAGCGACGGTCGGTTTGTTCGTGTTGTTTTGTAGGTCCGGTAGTCGCGGGTGTTGTTGGTTCGAAGATGCCTCGCTATTGCCTTTTCGGTGACACAGTGAACACAGCTTCCCGCATGGAAAGCAACGGGCTTCGTAAGCTCAGCATCTTATGTAGTGTAAAGGTCGATGTATAGCCCGATACCGTGTATAGCCCGATTTCGTATAAAGCCCGACCAATTGGGCTTAGTATCTTTTCTCATCTGTCTTTTGAATCGATTGAGTTCAAATTGGCTGATCTTGTTTGTATTGCCCTGCATGGCTATACACACCGACTTTCGGTAGCTATAATACATACAACGCTTAGAAACGTCAGTAGTTCTGTTCGCTTTTAGCACTGAAAATTCACACAAGTTCCAGCACTTATGCAATACTGAGTCGAGACCCTCGGTACGAGTTAGAGCTGAGGGGCGAAGTGGAGATGAAGGGCAAGGGATTGCAGACTACCTACTGGCTGCTCAACTACGACGAAAGCACGCCTGCAAAAACTGGTAATCTCTGCTGAACCTGCTGTCAAAATGTCAGAAAGTGTCATTAAATCAAAATGTGGTGCGTTAACCAGCTCCGTAATGGCCTCGTCCGCTCAGCCCGCGGGCCGCCCGCGGACCACCTGGAACGTCAGTCGAATGAATAATTTTCTCCTGTTTCCGCCGGCGCTTTTTATCGATTCCGGCGAGCGCGCGAGGCCATTACGGAGCTGGTTAAAAATGCCAGCAGAAATGCCTAAATGTGATTCACAGTAACAGACAGACGTACACGCACGCACAGCAGGTAAAGACGTCAAAATGTCCAATGAGAAATAGGTGATGTCGTGGACATCATGTCAATTCGGCATTTTGACACAATCGACCTAACGTACACCCTTCACTCATTTTGCTTGCTTACCGACGCCGTTTACGTAACTTCCCAGTTGTTTCTTTTCTTGCAGCAACGGAAACGCACAACAACCCAACCACTAGCACAACAACTACTGCTACAACTGCAACAAATCCAACGCCAACGATTACTGCAGCGATCACCACCACCACTACTACGGGTTGAGTACTAGGTATTGGAAACTGGGATGATCATCCATCGGTGCTTTTTGAACTTTTTGGAGACCTCTACTGCTAAATAGCTAATGATGCTAATTATTGG
The DNA here is from genome assembly GCA_030247985.1 of Epsilonema sp. ZAB3_2. Lineage (NCBI taxonomy): Eukaryota > Metazoa > Nematoda > Chromadorea > Desmodorida > Epsilonematidae > Epsilonema > Epsilonema sp. ZAB3_2. The sequence goes on from JASAMW010007425.1 coordinate 41,022, forward strand.
TACCTTTTGTGATGATTTACCTATACCTAACGAAGACAATCTGAATGACGAGTCCAGCGCAAATTTCCACCATGAGGTGGCTGAGGTTTTGAGCTTTCTTTGAAGTTGTACATAGAGAGCATACGTATACTTTACGTTATTCTATTCATGTACTGTAGAACCAATGAACAGTATAATGTATAGAATGAAAATTGTCACTCACGTTGTGATAACCATCGAAGACTCCCGAGTGCATATGGTATTAAATCTATCACTATTGTCTGTGCGTGTAAGAGAACTTGAGTTGAGTCGTATAAAAAGCTCTGTGGATCTGAAGAAATAGTGCTTTCATTTCATACAGTAAATGATATATGTAGCATGTTTTGTTTTGTAAACCTAGGTATGTATGTAGGACATAGGTAGGTATAGCCTGGCCACTAAGAGTTCGCCATGGAACTCAAGTCGTACAAGTTTGCTTTTGTCTTTTTTATCTTGTTTTTTGTCTTCGGTAACACGACTTTGAGTTCCATCGCAAATTTTTTAATGACCGGACTACGTAAACTATAGCTGTACAATACCGATAGAATGTGATGGGGTTACTATCTGTAATTTACGAATACGAGTAGTAAAAAATACGCACAGCGAAATGGCATCACGTGTTGTTTGTTATTTTGCGATAATTTCATAGGGTGTTTCATTGCTCCATCTTTTTTATCTATTGTAATTTTTGCATGTTTTTCCGGAAAATAAAATCGAGCTCAGTTAAGTTGTCTATACTCGAAATCTTGCCTGCGATGAGTCTCAAACTACTGATGGATAGTGATGATGTTGATGATACAAAAATATTGTGATTCATTCGTAATTTTGAGCCATAGGGTTCTACTACGTCTTCTTTGCGTGTCTTTGTACTCTTGTACCTTGGAATGTGAAGTTTTAATGCTCGAAACAGTAAAAAACGCCTGGAACAACAGAACCGTCTGGAAATGTCTGGAATTTAGAGTTTTTTTAAAAAAAAAGATTGACAAACCTGCATTAGGAGAGGATGCCAAAAAGTCATTCAAACGTTAATGATCGTATCGTGCTTATGAGAACAAAAGTTCTGTTAGTTTGCAAGCAGCAAGCAAATCACGATACACCCGGGGAGGGTTCATAACAGATAGTAGGAAGCATTCAAGCATAGAGCTTGCAAAGTTTATGCACGCGCATGCACTGTTTCCAAGGCGTACTCGGATTGTGTTTGTGGCAACAGTAAAGAATAGCTAATCAAAAATGCGAAAGGCGGCGGCCCGGTGCCGATTGTTTTCAGGGGTTCATTCATTTCAAAAAAGGAAGGAATCACCTCACCTCACCTCACCCTGTAACACCTTCTGCGGTTGCAGCCATGTCCGGAGGCAAAGGGGTACGGTATTTAATTTATTTATCTTAAAAGTATCAGCTTTACATACGTAGCCTTGGCCGGCGTGAGCTAAAGCTAACGGCGGCTTACAGCTAGCGGCTAAGATGCAAGAACACAGATCTACTTTCTACTGCAACATGAAAATAAATACAGTACAGTTCTTCGAATGCTGTACTTTATAGGGTACTATGGGGTAAACTCGGATACGGGGGTAAACCCGGACACCTACCCCTTCTCAGAAACCATAGGACCGATTGAGACAAATATTTTTTACCAATCGATCCCATGAACTCTCTTCTTTCAAATGAGCTGGTTGGTACTATGTTCGTAATTAGCTGAAGCGACAAGTACTGAAAAGCTTAGCTGTCCGGATTTACCCCGTGTCCGGGTTTACCCCACAGTACCCTACCTTATTTCTGCGATGGTACTCACATTTCGTAGTTATCTTTTCCAGCGAGAAGTGATCAGTATTCACGTGGGTCAGGCAGGCGTACAGATCGGCAACGCCTGCTGGGAACTCTACTGTTTGGAGCACGGAATCCAACCGGACGGCCAGATTCCCAACGACGACTCGATTGGAGATGAGACGGACGCCTACAACACCTTTTTCTCCGAGACCAGCAGCGGAAAACATATCCCCAGAGCCATTTTCATCGACCTGGAACCGACACCGATCGGTAAAGTAGTACATGCATTCCGCATACCCGTCCATATTATAATACTATACTGTTGCACTATATGCAGTCCAATTTGTATCAATTTTTGCACTATGTTGCACTATGTCTCATGTGCAGCTTGTATATGTGAACCAATCAGTAGAATTTTTCGTGTTAGTTTTAACACTGGCAAATTGCCTCGCATATGGAAGCTCGCGAATGTGGTGCCAGTTTTTAAGAAAGGTTCAGCGTCCTCTGCAGCTAACTACAGGCCTATTTCTGTTACTAGTGATGTGGGTAAAACTATGGAGCGTGTAATCAATAAGGCCATTTTGAATCATCTTTCAGTACATAATCTTGTAGTATCTGAACAGCACGGCTTTTTACCTAAAAGATCTGTTATTACTCAATTACTGGACTGTGCTTTTCACTGGACATCTTTTATTGTTGATAGGCGCGCTTGTCATATCGCATTTTTGGACCATAGCAAAGCCTTTGATGTGATACCACATAATAAGCTCCTGTACAAACTTCGTGCATACGGTATTCATGGACAGCTGTTTGATTGGGTCAAAGATTTTCTTACCAATAGGGAGCAACGAGTGTTAGTAGGTGACGTTTTCTCAAGCGTGGCTAATGTTGATAGTGGTGTACCGCAGGGTTCTGTTTTAGGCCCCAGCTTCTTTGATCTTTATACATATGACCTGGTTTCTGAACTCGCTCACCTCCCAGTCTTTGTTAGAATGTATGCAGATGATGTCAAAGTTTTTGCTGACAGTAATAATGCAGCAGCCCTTCAGGATGCGTTATCTATTATCCAAGAGTGGGATGTAAAATGGCAACTCTCTATCAATGTGGCTAAATGTAATGTGCTATCTATTGGTAATTCGCAACCAATTTTGTACAGTTTGTCTGGCTCCAACCTTGCATGTGTGTCCTCATGTAGGGATTTAGGCGTAATTATGTCCTCTAACTTTTCTTTTACTCAGCACTGCTCTATTATATCGGCAAAAGCGTATGGTGTTGCGCGTTCCATTCTTAAAGCTTTCAGTACAACCAACGCCGACATTCTTATGCGTGCATATTTCACGTATGTACGGCCACTGTTAGAGTTTGCAACTATTGTATGGAGCCCCTCTAAGGTATCTGATATACGGTTGATCGAGCGAGTACAGTCATTCTATACTTCAGCTGTATTTTCTAGGTGTCACGGTGTCAAACCTTGCTACGAATTGCGTTGTGCTCATCTTGGTATTCAGAGTTTGGAGGTGCGACGTATAAAAGCTGATCTGTGCATGTGCTACTGTATTTTTACGGGGCGTGTAGATTTGGATGAAAATCAGTTTTTTCGTAAGGCGCGTTCAACCCGCGGTCACCCACTGAAGCTAATTGTGCCATTTGCTAACACTAGTTTACAAAAATCCATGTTTTGGCATCGCGTTGTACCTATGTGGAACTTGCTGCCGGAATGTATTATTTCGAGTAACTCACGAAATTCCTTTGCCACTTCTTTGGACAAATTTAATATCGCCGATCATGCCCGAGTGTACAAGTTTTAGCTATCATTTTTCTGTGCCGTTTACATATTTACTTGTATGTATACAGTGTCGTAAAATGTCTACTTTGTTGTGGATGTTCGATGCTTTTCATATTCATGTCAGATTTGACTGAATAAACAATTATAATTTTTGTGTCATATTCTTTGCAGATGAAGTGCGCAGTGGAACCTATCGGGCTCTGTTCCATCCGGAGCAACTGCTCACAGGCAAGGAAGACGCGGCGAACAATTACGCCAGAGGACGCTACACTGTGGGAAGAGAAATGATCGATGTACGTACAGTTTGTTTGATGATTAATGATTATTGAAATGTTTATTGATTGATGTCTATTGCAAAGCCTAAGCCTATGTCCATTGCTAAGCCTAAGCCTATATCCACTGCTAAGCCTAAGCCTATGTCCATTATGGACAAACAGTATGAGTACGGTATGTATTGTCATTTCGTAATGGTCAAGGTTGCCGCGGATCGTATCCACAAGCAAACGGAAAGCTGCGGCGGACTGCAGGGTTTCGTGGTGTTTCACAGTTTTGGGGGAGGCACCGGATCCGGCTTCACCTCACTGTTGATGGAGCGGCTGTCGCTGGACTACGGGAAAAAGGCCAAGGTAGGGTATTGTGCGGTAAACCATTACACGAGGGTAAACCCGGACACCTAGCATATCTGAGCAGAGGCAACCATACGACCGATTGAGACAAGTATTCTACCATCTAACAATCGATTCTTTGAACTCTCCACTTTCAAATGAGCTGCCATGTTCATCATTTGCTGAAGCTGGCAAGTTCAGAAAAGCTTAGGTGTTCGGGTTTACCCCGTGTCCGGGTTTACCCCATAGTACCCTACCTACTGTACTACATACCACGAGTTGAGTGTTCACGAGGAAGATTTTTACTGCAATGTATCGCACTTTCTGTCTGCCCTTCAGCTCGAATTTGTCATCTATCCAGCGCCCCAAGTCTCCACCGCGATGGTGGAGCCCTACAACACCATTCTGATGACCCACACGACGCTGGAGCACTCCGACTGCTCATTCATGGTCGACAACGAAGCCATCTACGATCTGTGCCGACGCAATTTGGATCTGTCGCGACCCACCTACACAAATCTGAACCGACTCATTGCGCAAATCGTGTCCAGGTATACGGACCGTATTTATTTACCTGTTCATAGCCCCCTATGCATAGCCACTCCCACACCAAGCTAAAGAGTGTATATATTGTACTAGAATAACCCTGGTTTGACCTCAATATTGCCCTAAAACACGTGCATTTGACCTAAAAAATATGCCTCTGTGCACCCCTCAAGTACATAAAAATATCCCATGCATACTAGCCCCCCTATACGTAGCCCCATGTAGGACATTTCAAGTCTTTGCATAGCCCCACCGGTCGGTATAAGGGTTGTTTTTTGCAGCTACACTGAGCCCACCACCAGAGGTACGTATACGTACAGTAGTACGCTCATTGTTTTATTTCAGCGTGACTGCATCGCTGCGTTTCGACGGCGCCTTGAACGTGGATCTGGTGGAGTTCCAGACCAACCTCGTGCCCTATCCACGCATCCACTTCCCGCTGGCCACCTACGCGCCGTTGATGTCCGCAGACACGGCATTGCATGAGCAGATGAGCATCGGTATGTGATGTACATAGGTACCACAGTACCACCTATGTAGGGTATGTATTTACATGGCTTTCAGCCTCGACTCCAATCATCGCGAATCTTAATACCGCCAATAAACCGATTGGGTTCAAATTTTGCGCAGCAAACATACCAACTGAAAATATGCCAAAAATCTGACAAATTGAGCATAGTTCTGTACTATAGTATGTACATGTGCATAAGACGTACAGCACGTACGTACATAGGTACGTTCCAGGTGATTTGACTTCCAAATGTTTTGAGCCCGGAAACCAGATGGTCAAATGTGATCCGAGGGGCGGAAAGTACATGGCGGTGTGCCTGCTGTTCAGGGGCGATGTCGTACCCAAGGATGTGAACTCGGCAATCGCAGCCGTCAAGGCCAAACGCACAGTTCAGTTCGTGGACTGGTGTCCCACCGGCTTTAAGGTCGGCATCAATTACCAACCACCCACCGTCGTGCCAGGTACACTCATTATGAAGAGAGCGGTGGTTTTCTGCAAATTCGTGTGTAGTGTATGTAGGCGTGGCAGCAGTGGTGTACCTACAATACGTACGTACGTACATACACGCAGAAATGTTTCTTCTTCAGGCGGAGATTTGGCCAAAGTCACAAGAGCTGTATGCATGCTGTCCAATACTACTGGTAAGATTGTTCTGTTGTTTTTTTGTGAATCAGAATTTTTTGCACAAAGTAGTAGGCTACGCTGATAAGGTATCCGAGCTGGAAAGAATATTTTGCCAACCAGAAATCTCTGATGCATTCTTTTTGTATCATAATACTTTCTTGATCAAAAGTGTTCGCACTTTGCAGCGATTGCCGAAGCATGGGCCCGTCTCGATCACAAGTTCGATATGATGTATGCCAAGCGGGCTTTTGTTCACTGGTTTGTGGGTGAGGGAATGGAGGAAGGGGAGTTTCACGAGGCCAGAGATGACATGGCTGCACTGGAGAAAGATTACGAAGAGATCAGTCAAGATTTTGATCCAGAGGATGAAGACGAGTACTAGATTAATTGTCCTGACGACCCTGACCTATGACCCCATGTTGACTGCAGATCTTGACGGTTGCTTTGCATGCATATCATCACTGTACATAGTACTGTACAATACGGAGGTAGGTAGGTACAATTTGTAGTATGAAGCTGCATGATCGTCACCACTTGGAAGAAGGCAGCTTAGTTGATGAATTCTTGGTACAAGCAAGCTCTGGCTTTTGCTTGCTTTTGATAAAATGATGCAAGTTCATTCTTGTCTTCATTCTCCCTACTATTCGGTCGGTTCTGTTTTTGTTTTCGTTTGAAAGCAATATAATATGGACATCAATACAACTCGCACTACATTGGAAGAGGATTACCCTTTGTTCGGCAAGGATTGGTGGGCCAGTTACGACGCCAAGTACCGCTTTTTCGTCTCCATTGGACTGGTGGGTTCCATCGTCGTGTTCATTTTGTTGTACTGCGTCGTGGCTAGTGTGTACATCAATGTGAAGTTGGAGCAGTATGAGAAAATGCGAAAGTTGGATAAGAAAGGACGAAAACGCCGGGCGAAGCGACTGCCGACCCGATCGCTCCCGAATCCGGGTGAACCCGAGGAAGAAGAGGGCATCACCCGATGGGAGAAATACGCACCCATCTGGCAGGTAAGGGTAGGGCGGGGAAAATCCGATCCTTGACGGGTGAAGCAAGGGGAGCTTCATGAAGTACGTACCCGCTAAACGTCCGATTGTACATTTATGTACATTTTACAAAATGAACTCATCACCGGTTTTGTGTCCTCAGCTGTAGGATTCGCAAGCAGTTTCAGCGTGTTATCTACACGCGCCGTGTAGATGACGAGTTCAAAAATGAACTCGTCATCTACACGGGCCCGTGTAGAGTTCATTGAAATTTTCATGAATTCTACATCGGCCCATGTAGACTTCGTGATGATTTTTGTTTAGGGTCAGAATGAACTCGACATAGGCCCCGTGTATTTTTTCCATCGTCATCTACACGGGCCCGATGTAAACTCATCAGCAACAAGATGAACTCTTCACAGGCCAAACATGATGAACTCATCAAGCTGATGTTAGGCTCGAAACGATGAACTGAATGCATGAGGGATGATGCAATAGTATAAGAGAGGATGATGCAATATTTTCTGAGTGGAAGGCTAATGATTGGTGCATAGTGGTGATGTAATTAGCAAGATTAGCGTAATTAGCTAATGTAATTAGCGTTTTGAGTTGTAGTGTTGAGCAATAACGTGTTTTACATACTTTTTATCACTGAATATTTGCACGATTACGTGAAGAACTATTGACAGGTATTACTCGATTCACATAAGAACCACGAAATACTGCTAAGGATGCACGACATGTAGGTACGGTTATGTGGATGAAGAATTACATAGTGTAAAAGTACGTAAGGTACGTAATAATTGTCAAGCCAGCCAGCAACACCAAGGCTTTCTCTCGATCTTGCCATGATTACATCTGGTACTGGTGGCGCGAGATGAAGAAAAGCAGCGAAGTGCACATAAGGGCCAAGCCGGGGGCGTCGGTTTTCCATCTGCCAAGCTGTGTGATGATCGACGTTATGGCCCAGCGAGATGGGAAGACAGTCGATCTCAGCCGCTTCCTCCTCAAGCGTGGCCTTGTGGTACGCGATGAATGATTGATCATTGATGCCATCATTGATACTGTTTCATTCGTGTAATTGCGCCTACTGTGCTACATGCATGTAATGTGCAACTAGTATAGCACGTCTTGAATTTGAACTTTGATCTATGAAAACAGTTGCTTTTGAATTTCCCGCCAAAATCACATACTAGTAATCATATTACATACAAAATGAACACTACACGATACTGCCTTACTTACACAATGAACACTACAACTTCAACTCATCACGCTTTCCACACCAAAATGAACTCGACATCGGCTCCGTGCATTTTTTCCATCGTCATCTACACAGCACTTTCGTAAAATAAGCTAACATCACGATGAACTATACATAGGCCCGTGTAGAGTTCATTCTGACCTAAACGTTACATCAAAATGAAGTCTACAGAGGCCGATGTAGAGTTCATCATTTTTATACACGACAACTTTTTCCAACCCGTGATGAGTTCATTTTGAGAGGACAATGAACTCCACACAGCCCCCCGTGATGAGTTCATCCGATCGGACGTTTAGCGGATACGTCACGCAAAAAAATTCATCCGTCGCGACCCCCCTCCCCCTTCGTCACGCTATCGTCACGTTTTTTGGTCATTACCCCCTATTATGCTTATGTACATATAGAGTGACACATCGTAACGCTAACGTCACATTCGCCCCCCCAACCCCTCTCCCCCTATTTTTGCATGAAGTACTTTATGACGCTCCCCCAATGGATTATGGAGCGACAAAAGTTGGGATCTGTTTCTCTGTTTTTTTAGGATCCAGAAGTGATGGCTGCAGATTTCGGCCGTCAACAGCTGGCGACATGCATGGAGGCTTTCGAACGCGAGTACGAGAAGGAAATCTACCGGGATATGCTAGAAATGGAAGGTCTGCTGCCGGAAGACGAGCTGAGAGGCGCCTGCACCTGGGAACGGGATACAGGGTGTTCCATTTATATGCGTCGCTTTTTTCTTCCTGTTTTTGCCACCACTTCTTTTTCACGGAGGCATCTTCGGAGGCATCGTCCCATTTCATCATGCCTCTCGTTCACCAGACGTCTGCAAATCCGTCCGTCCGTCAACCCGGTTTGTCAACCCGTATACGGTTGACGTGGGGTTGGGTTGACGAACGGATGGATGGATGGACGGACACGTTACGGATTGACGAACGGTCGGATGGTGAACGCGGCTTCAGTCATGTTCCAAATCTTGTATTTGTATAGGTACCTGGTACGTACCTGTGTGTATGTCGATCAAAAAGACCAGTTTCATGTCATTCCATTCAGTGGAATATTTTTTATGGTTTTTACGTTTTACTGGTGGGTGACTGTTTGGAACAACCGAAGTAAAAGGTGAACTTTGTGACGAACAATAGTGGAACACCCTGTGTACGATGCTAACGCTATTCGGCAGTGTCTCCACTATCTCTTTGGATGAAGATGACGAAGACTTCTCGCCCGACACCGATCTCACTTCCATACACATGCATCATTATTGATTTTGACTTATTGATCGATCTGAAGGTTGATTATTAAAAAGGAATGGGTGATCGAATAGTACTTCTCGGTGTGCACGTGAAGCGAAATGTTGTGAATGCCCACACAAAATCAAAGTTAACGTTTCCATCTTTCCACCAACCCCGCACAGAACTACAGTAGTCCTCCCGCTTATTCGAGTCGTTCTCTGAATAGTTCGTACTTATACCGACCCGAGGGGTGGAATGGTAACTGAGCAACCTTCTGCATCAACAACGATCCAATTCTATTACAGTAAGTAGCCTATATATCTAATCTAGGTACTCAAACTCATGTCAGACCTACGTACATTGCATTTGCTTCATTATTTATTTACACGCCATGTCATTGAAGGGAGAAATGAACATCGTCGTCGTCGTCGTAATAATTAGACGACATCAGACAGGCCAACTCACTGTACTCGTACCGAGCATATTGATCTTTCGCGTTGAAACCTAAGAGCCGATGAGTACGGTCCGACTTGAACTCGTATAGTATCTGCTAAGCACTGCAGTCTAACCGCGTGAGTACTGTTATACTCGCACGAGCATCTTCTCGTCACTTGCACATGCGCGTTCACACGAGCTGTTACTTGCTCGCACCGAGTAAGATGCGAGAAGGTTTGAGAATGGCACGAGTTGGTCGCTGCTTGTACCGTTCAGATGAGAAGAGTACTGTATTTTTGGGCATTTAGCCCCGGGGCTATACAAAAATCGAGAGGTCTGATGGGGTTATACACTGGGGATATACACTGGGGGATACCGTATTTACCCATGCATAGCCCCGAGAGGTGCACAGAGGCATATTTTTTAGGTCAAAGCACATGTTTTAGGGCATAATTGAGGTCAAAACAGGGTTATTCTAGTACAATACACCCCCAAGCAGGCTTATAGGCATCTTAGCTTGGTGTGGGAGTGGCTATGGGTAGCTTCTGACTATATAGGTAGGTTTAGGTACTGGACAGTACATATGGGGCTATGCATTGGGTGGGGGGGGGGGGGGGGGGCTATGCATAGGGCATTTTTTATGTTTTGCCAATATGGGGCTATGCTTATGCATGGGGGGGGGGGCTAATATGCATAGGGGGGGGGGGGGGGGGGCTATGCATGGGTAAATACGGTATGCACTGGGGGGAGGGGATATACACGGGATACAATTTTTGTTTGTGACTGGCGTAGAGGTGTGTTTTTGAGGTCGAAAATACGTGTTTTAGGGCATACGTACACAATTTGTGGTTAAAACATTCTAGTAAGACATGATCAGCTAGCTAAAAGAATTTGTGTTTTCCCAATGTGGGTTATACAATACACTGGGGGATATACACCCAAAAATATGGTACTCGTCTGATTCCATGTTTCAGACGAAGGACCGATTTGCTCGGTGCGAGTAAATCGGCTTGTCTGAATTCGCCTATTTGTCGCCAACCAGAAACCATCCTATTGGGGAAACCATCCTATTGCATTGTACATTATTTTACTATAGGCTCCGGCAAAATCCCTAGTGGTTTTTTCCGATTGATTTTGATACGGGTAACAAGTCTGGTAACGGTACCAAATGCACGTACCCCTAGGGGTGGTAGGTAACTGAGCAACTGCTGCATAACAGCGGTTCAAACTTCAATTCTAAGTATTACGAAAGTGGTACTATAAAGTACGTGTACCTTGGACATTTAATATAGCTCTTTGGAAATACTAGCAAGTAGCAAAACTACATAACCCATAAAGTGGCAAATATCGTTGTGTATCGCCGTTCCTTTCATTGCAATGAAGCTTCTTCTCGTTTCTGTCACCTTTACCTTCACCGTTCGTTTCTCTTTGATTGGCATGGCGGCAGTAGCACAGTCGAAGTTTCGGCTATACCGCCCCGAGTTGCTGGACAATGCGGGCAGTGTGACTGGTAGTGGCCAGTCCGCTATAGCGAATACATATCAGAAGTGCGCAATGGTCGCTGCCATTCGAAAGCATCGCATCTACTCCTTCGACGAAATGAGCAAAGCGTGTGAAACTTTCTCCCCAGATGCGCTGGGACAGCTGTTGCCGGCCAACACCTCATCTACTGTAACCTACAGGGTGTTAAAAGGTAAGAATGCAGCCTCACAGAAGTCTACGCAGCGGCAGCATACACCGCGTTTTGCAATCTCAGGCTCGTGGCCCATTTATTCAACAAGATCAAAGACATGCGCGGGCTGAGCGTGTCCATTTGACTCGACACACGCAAAGGCATGGACATGGACGGACAGCCATGGATGCGCAGGGCGTACGCCGACCGAGCGCATTTGCATGTGAATGGGCCATCAAGCTACGTACGTACATTACTGTATGCGTGTGAACAAACGATGATTACATACGCACGTTAATGCCCCTGACCCGTACCCGTCTTCCGTCGACACGTTAACTCGGCGTGCTTTCACATGCTACTTGCCGGCTTTTGTTTTCGAATTGCTACCGGTGCATGCATAGACTTCAATCAATGCATTGATCTCTTTTGCTACAGTACAGTAATTTTCTGGTGTGTTGAAGATTCACTGAAAGAGGAGGCGGATGATTGTGGAAGTAGCAATCCCTGCGGCGGTGGAGGTGTGTGCGTTGACAAAGAGGGTGACTACGTCTGCATTTGTTCACCTGCATATGCTTCTAGTACAACTGGGCACAGCTGTAAGCAAGACGAAATCTATGTCGAGTATGACCCCGCTTATTGTAGGAGTGGGTGGATCCGAATTTTCCCAGCCAGATGCCACCACGAGCCCGCGAGGACGTTTCCCATCGAACCTTTGTACGTACAACATCGATCAAATAAAGTTGTCGCAGAAAGGTATACGATGGGAAACGTCCTCGCGGACAGAGGGACTGTAGTTCAGTAACATACTGTAAACCCTCGTATATAGCCCCCGGGGCTATCAAAACGTTAGTCGCCGATTAGGGGGCTATATGCGAGGGGGCTATACACGAGGGGGTAATATACGAGGGCATTTTACATTTTGCACCCAAAGTAGGGTGTTTTGAGTTTTGACCTCCTGAACTCGGCTACAAACGAGGGTTTACAGTAAATTCTTGCTTCCCGAGATAACGCTTTTGTTTTCGTCGTCCATCGTCAGGTACTTTGGGATGCGGGCCTCTGCCATCAAACGAAACTTACGGGCAGCCAGTTTCCTATTCGACCAGTATCCCAACTGGCGCCTCGGTATATCTGAATGGCACGGTGGCCAGTTTGAGCAACACCAGTTGCAGCGATTGGTATTGTGGCCCAGCGATTGGTATTGTGGCCCCTTAACACGCACTTGTGTCATTGATGAGCCGAACGAATCCTACAGTTGGGACCCTCCCTATTTTCCGTGTCCAGCTGGTACCACAAGTGAGTCTGAGCAAGAATGGGGTACTGTGGAGTAAACCCGGCTACCTGTACTGTACTGTAGCTGTGCTGTTTCAGCAAATGATGAAACTTGAAAGAGGATAGTAGTTCAAGGAATGTCGATATTGCTTGTTTGTTGTCTCACTCGGTCCATTGGTTGCTGAGATATGCAGCCCCTGGCCGGATTGATTTTCCCATTTCCGGATTTACCCCACAGTACCCTATAATAACCTAACAAGGAAACACTAAACGCTAAAAAAATCAGATTTATTTCTTTATTTATTGGGTTTTTCAGACGCGACTCCAATTCAATCAGTCGCACACATCGCCATATCTCCATTTCCATGCAGAAATACTCTGCTCCTAATTTTGTCACACGTTTGTAATTTGGGGGTGAAGTTGCACGGTACGTTACGTTCGTGATTGGAGTCGAGGTCGAAAAGCCCTGTAGGTACTGTAAACGGGGAAATTTTCGGACGGGGGTAATTTTCGGACAATTCGGACAAAAAATTATGTCCGAAAATTTTACCGTCCGAATTTTTTATATGTACAATAAATTATTCCTACGTATGTACTGTAAATACTGTAAACTGCCGCCCCTATCGTTTTGCATTAGTGTACATTAGTTTTGCATTAGTTTTGCATTATGCGTGTGTTGTACTGTACGTACGTACACCCATACAGTACTGTGAGCCCGCATACAGCTAATGCTACCACTAAATTAGCGAAAGCTCATCGATCTCTATACATACGTACGTAAAGTCTACTGTACGTACGTATCAGACAATGCCGCTGTGCGTAGACGCACGTTGAGGTCAGGCAGCTGTCCGAAAATTTCCCCGTCCGAAAATGTTGAAAAAGTCTTCTGTCCGAAAAAAAGACCGTCCGAAAATATCCCCGTTTACAGTATGCAATGCACTACATATGTATGTATGCATCGTATTTACCGGTAGGCAAAAATTGAGAGGTTCAATATGGGGCTGTGCGTAGGGGGGGGGGGGGGCTATGCATGGGACATTTTTATGTGTTTGAGAGGTACGCAGAGGCATACTTTTTAGGTCAAAAGGACGTGTGGGCAATGGGCATAATGTGTGGGCATAATTTTAATTGAGGTCAAAGCAGGATTATTCTAGTGCAGGCTATAGGCATCTAGCTTTGGTGTGGGAGTGGCTATGGGTAGCTTATGACCAGCTTATATAGGTAGCTTCAGGTACTCTACCTACAGTGCATAATAGACTATGCATAGGGAGGGGGGGGGGGGGGGGGGGCGAGGCGATGCATAGGGCATTTTTTGTTTTGCCAATATGGGCCAGTGCATAGGGGGCTATGCATAGGGGAAAGAATGGCTATGCACCGGTGTAAACAAGGTAGGCTATATGTACGCCGCCTACACTGCATCTCTTTAGAAAACTTGCTTGTATATTGTATATAGGTATAGATTACGGCCCAGTTTCTTTACCTGGGTTCGGAGTTGGCTCCATTGTCAAACTGACGCTCAGTCGACCTGCATATACCCAGAGGCTTGCTGTTAACCTCTGGGACGCTGCTCGCAATGATTACATACTTCACAACGATCTCCGATTCTCCCTTAATCCGAGCGTAAGCTCAAAAACTTCACGTGCCACACTACATTACATACGTACACATCGACATGAATCGCTTCGATAACGCTTATTATGGTGGAAAAAATCAATAGCTCCCCTTAACTACTGAATCTGTCTCCCTACAAACTGGTTCTGTCCACTCATGCTGATATTCACGTAATTTCTTTGACTGACCACGGTCAGGCCACCACCGTATAGTGTATTGAGTCATGCATAGCCCGTTTCTTCCACAATGCATTTACCACTCACACTCAGTAGGCGACAGAACATTTTTGGATACGAACATCATGCCACATCGTCAAAACTATTATCCGCAGTCAACTGTGTATGTACAGAACTCAGCCCAATAACAAAACGTTCTTATTTCCGGTCCATGCCTGTACTACATGCCTTACACTTGTATGTGCACTTCGCTTGTTTCCTGTTTCTTGGTGACTTCGTGTCTGTTTCTTTCTAGCGAGAATCTCGGGTGGGTATAAGTGTGGCAATACCAAACTAGTCCCTACGAACGTCACCGTCATGGACACAGCCGAACGCCCTCATCTAGGCCCCCCTCTTATTCTCAAAGTGATTCATGTCGATCCATACACACGTGTATTTCACGGTATGGTATGTATTCGTATATAATAACATGTACACACGCGCCTGCTAACTCCTCCTGTCCTGGCATAAATCGGCGGCCGTTTGACGGAGACGGAGACAGAAGCATTCCGAGATACATTTTACACACACCAATGTTTTTGAGGGGTAGCAAAGCAATAAATACCTTATGCCCCATGCTAGGCTACTCTATTACGAACCGGTATGTAATGTACTACGTTGGTACAGTGGCGACTATGTACTTACAGAGTAACGTCTTCAATTCAAGGGTGAGTTCCACTTGGGATACAGAAGAAGTACCGGAGCTAGCAAATGTGACATTTCCGCCAAATACGCAGATTGAACTGAAGTACACCGCTGAGAGCAATGGATATCAAGTTAGCGTACAGTACAGAGTGTCCCAAAATAAACTCCCCAGCTTTCAGCGACGTCCTGTCTCTCCAAATGGGCAAGCAAAATATTCCGCGCTCTTTTTTTATCGAAAAGCCAAGGCTTCAAAGTCGAAAGTATACAAAAATTTCACCGTCTCGTGTAGCGACAAAAGTGTCCATAAATGCTGAGTAATATGTGTACGTATCTCATGGGGGTGTAGGTAAAGGTACGTACATAGCTACTACAATCTATGAGTACATATTGATATTACATTACATACACCCTATAGAAATGTAACTTCAGAATCGGATTCGGACAAAGATTTTTGCAATTTAGAAGTTTGTCGCTTTCTGCAATATGTCTTTTATGCAGGTTGATGCCGATGGAAGATCAGTCAAATTTTACAACCATCGGACTGCCGTCACCAACGTTGCATCTATGGACCTCAATCGGGTCTCAGGCCTTCCCGACGTCTGTATCATCAATATAGAAATATTGTGATGGCGCTTTTGTTGTAGCTGCTACATGCATACATACATACATACATATTACATAGTGTACATACCTACAGCTACAATACATATCATAGGCTAGGCTAATAAAAAAGTAAAAAATGGAAACAATACCTCAGGCGTCAGGCCATTCGATCCATAGTATTTTGAAGAAGGATGACAATAGTCGACAGTATAAGCCAATTTACTCGCACCAGCAAATCTGTGTTTTGTGTTGAAACAATGAAGCCGGCGAGTGCGGTCGGACTGTACTCGCGTCTGCTATTACGAATCGAAACGTGTGAGTGTACTTTTACTCGTACCAAGCATCTTCTCCTCAGAACAGTACAGTACTGTAGCTAGTAGCAGCGACAAACTCGCACCTTTCTCGCACCATGCTCGGTACGAGAAAGTACGCGCGTGTGCATGTGACGAGAAGATGCTCGGTGCGAGTAAAAGTACTCACACCATACAGTCAGACTGCTTAGCAGGTGGGCGTTCAAGTCGGACTGTACTCATCGCTCTAATGTTTCAATTCAACACGAAAGATCAATATGCTCGGTACGAGTAAGTTGTCCTTGTATGTTTTCGGCTAATGTAATGACAGCATTAAGAATATGTAAAATAAAATTGAAGCAAAATTCCGGGGAAAAAGAAGCCACATCACAACATCTTCAAGTCAAAGTTGCAACAAACAACTGATCCTGTTGTCGATGACAGGAAACTGTACAGATGCCCCAGGACTCACAAAGTTACACTTTCATAGTCTTGCGTCTATTGGTGCACTGGAGCCATCTTGCCGATGGCCACAGGTAGGCATCTTTTTTCTGCCGTCGTCCAACGTTTTCATAATAAATGAGTTTGCACAGGCATGCGCAGAAGCTCAAGAGCGGTGAAGACGTTAGTAACTGTTGCAGTTAACATTTTTACGCGGCGACGACGAAACGACGACGGAAACATGGAAGTCTGTGCATGAACAAGGGGACCTACAGGTTTGTGGTACTATACGCGGTCTAGGAGTTCTTGCCATGAACAAAACATCGACTTCTTTAAAAATCCAGGCTTTCTCATCATGACACTCAGGCACAATTTGTGTTCCATTAAACCTGGTCCCGAAGCGAACCGCAACGCGCGCCCGCGCGTCGTGTTCTTCGTTTTTACTACGTACGTGTACGTAACGTACCGTATAATACGTTACGTCTTCGTTCGCTTCGGGACCAGGTTTAACGGAACACAAATTGTGGCTGAGCGTCGTGATGGGAAAAGCCTGGATGAAGGTCGCTCCGGTCATTTACGTTCGGCAACCAAACAACCACAAACAACCAAAAGTGTGGACCTCTTGAAAGTGGCTCCGCCAAAATGACATACATGTATTATCAACTTGTTGAGCTGGCTTAGCTTAGGCTAAGGCTAGGCTTAGGCTTAGGCCAGCATCGATGTCCTCTAAAGTTGGAATTTTCAAATATGCTTAGGCTTAGGCTTAACACATACCACGGTTGTTGTTTTGTTGTGGGTTTGTTGATGAACGGACAACAAACCGACAACAACCATCAACCATAAACAGACAGCAAACCGACAACAAACCAACAACAGCTGAATGACTTGTTGCCAACAATGACGCCAGATCGTAAGTACAGGGTGTTTCATAATATACTCTCTCCAGACGTTTGTTTATCTCTCCATAAATTCCAATTTTAGAGGACATCGATGCTGGCCTAAGCCTCAGCCTTAGCCTAAGCTAAGCCAACAGCTTGACAAGTTGATAATACATGTATGTCATTTTGGCGGAGCCACTTTCAAGAGGTCCACACTTTTGGTTGTTTGTGGTTGTTTGGTTGCCGAACGAAATGACCGGAGTGGCGTTCATCCAGGTTTTTTCCCATCACGACGCTACAGCCACAATTTGTGTTCCGTTAAACCTGGTCCCGAAGTGAACGAAGACGTAACGTATTATACTATACGTTACGTACACGTACGTAGTCAAAACGAAGAACACGATGTGTGCGCGTGTTGCGGTTCGCTCTCGGGACCAGGTTTAATGGAACACAAATTGCCTGAGTGTCATGATGAGAAAGCCTGAATTTTTAAAGAAGTCAATGTTTTGTTCATGGCAAGAACTCCTAGACCGCGTATAGTACCACAAACCTGTAGGTCCCCTTGTTCATGCACAGACTTCCATGTTTCCGTCGTCGTTTCGTCGTCGCCGCGTAAAAATGTTAACTGCAACAGTTACTAACGTCTTCACCGCTCTCTAGCTTCTGCGCATGCCTGTGCAAACTCATTTATTATGAAAACGTTGGACGACTGCAGAAAAAAGATGCCTACCTGTGGCCATCGGCAAGATGGCTCCAGTGCACCAATAGACGCAAGACGATGAAAGTGTAACTTTGTGAGTCCTGGGGCATCTGTACAGTCTCCTGTCATCGACAACAGGATCAGTTGTTTGTTGCAACTTTGACTTGAAGATGTTGCGATGTGGCTTCTTTTTCCCCGGAATTTTGCTTCAATTTTATTTTACATATTCTTAATGCTGTCATTACATTAGCCGAAAACATACAAGGATAATCTTAGACCGGTACCGAGCATATTGATCTTTCGTGTTGAATTGAAACATTAGAGCGATGTAGTACAGTCCTATCTTGAACGCCCACCTGCTAAGCAGTCTGACTGTATGGTGTTAGTACTTTTACTCGCACCGAGCATCTTCTCGTCACATGCACACGCGCGTACTTTCTCGTACCGAGCATGGTGCGAGAAAGGTGCTAGTTTGTCTGCTACTAGCTACAGTACTGTACTGTTCTGAGGAGAAGATGCTTGGTACGAGTAAAAGTACACTCACACGTTTCATTCGTAATAGCAGACGCGAGTACAGTCCGACCGCACTCGCCGGCTTCATTGTTTCAACACAAAACACAGATTTGCTGGTGCGAGTAAATTGGCTTATACTGTCGACTATTGTCATCCTTCTTCAAAATACTATGGATCGAATGGCCTGACGCCTGAGGTATTGTTTCCATTTTTTACTTTTTTATTAGCCTAGCCTATGATATGTATTGTAGCTGTAGGTATGTACACTATGTAATATGTATGTATGTATGTATGCATGTAGCAGCTA
>JASAMW010007427.1:0-66561 GCA_030247985.1 Epsilonema sp. ZAB3_2
AAGTGTATACATGGAGCGTTCGGTACCTTATACAATAGGTAGTGTATATGGAGCGTTCGGTACCGTATACAATCAGTAAGCATACATGGAGCGTTCGGTTCCGTATACAATAGGTAAACGTATACATGGAGCGTTCTGTACCATATGGCATTACATGGAGCGTTCCCTCAAATCCTGCAGGTAAGCGTCTGTACATCCCTCAAGCTTCCACAAAAGTCGTACACCTCGGTAGGTGTGGACAGTTGGAAAAATCCAGGCGCTGTCTATGCGCCGCACGTGAGTGCGGCCGCGCCACGCCGCCGCTTCAAGAATGCAGCACGCGCGCGTAGACAGCGTTGCAAAACGCGCGCCAAAATAGTCCGCTATTTTCGCAACTGTCTACACGCGCGCCACACTTTGTGCACGCGGCGCATAGACAGCGCCCGGATTTTTTTCAAACTGTCCACACTAACCCCAGGATGTACGACTTTTGTGCGACCTTCGTGGCATGGAGCGGTCGGTACCATATACAATAGGTATTCAAATACATGGAGCGGTCGGTACCATATACAATAGGTAAGCGCATACATGGAGCGGTCGGTACCGTATACAATAGGTAAGCGCATACATGGAGCGGTCGGTACTGTATACAATAGGTCAGCGTATACGTACATCGAGCGGTCGGTACCACATACAATTATGTAATCGTATACATGTAGCGGTCGGTACCGTATACAACTCAGAAAGCCGCGATCTGAAGGAAAAAGAAGAATGTCCACGTTTTGTCGAAACCTCGCAAACATAATGTACGTCCATGTTTTTTTTCGGAAATACAATACATGGATGTATGTTTGCGCATGCGAGGATCCTATGGTACCTCCTCACATCGTCCACACTCACCTTCTCCCATACTTCTCCACTATCTATACTAAGCTACTTGTAAGGGCTTTTCAATCCTGTTTGGGCCGACGGGGCAAACGGGAGCCGCGTATCTGAGCAGTCCGGCCAGTCTCGCCATTCCCCAGTTACCGCTCCCACCCCTCCCTACACCCCACCCCTACTCTCCACCCGCACATCTGGCTACCATCTCTTATCGCCCTGCTCATCCCCTGGCCCCCTTCTTTTGCCTCCGCCAACCCACCATACCTCGCACCCATCTAGACATATTCATTTTTCTATACGCAGCTTGTTTACCGCCGGGGAAAGAACGTGTTTGAGTAGCTTCCACTTGGACTATGAAGCTCAAATTTTGTACACATCTGAGTTGAAGCCTTTGCTACAAAATGCAAAAAACCGCATAAATATTTTAGGTGGGGTTCCAGAGTTGCATGCACTGGAAGGTGGACGGTTTATTGAGACACCTCAAGGCACCCCCCCCCCCCGTACATATTGAATATTGCTATAGATTCTAGACTTACGTATCTGTCGTGCAATTTGCATCGTATGTAACAGCCGAGCTGTTTTCAGTTGAAATTCGCATTGTACGAGAAACGGAACTGAGTTACGATGGTCAGGACGGTTCTATTCGCTTGTCCTGTAAAGCTGGCAGTTTTCCCTACCCGCAGTATCAGTGGCTGCGTGATAGCTTGCCAGTGGAAGGAGAGACTCAGTCCTCTTTGATCTTGCGCAAGTATGCATGCACACGTACCTTTTACCTCTATGTAGCTCATATTATGTGCCTTATAACAGTACTGTGTCACCAGAATTTTTGCCTTCTGACGTCTTCTTCTGACGTCCTACGTATTGCAGATGTGCTGTTTGTACGAAGACGGGGAGTTACAGCTGTCGCGTTTGGAATCGTATTCCTTCCGATTCTGCGAATCTCTGGTCGAGTTTTTATGCTCAGAACGGCAAAAAGACGGCTTCGGAGCTGCAAACTCGTTCCGTCGTCATCGGCGATTCAATTGTTTCTGCGGATGGTATGCTGAACTAGTACCCTCTCTTCTCCGTTTCTTATACATAATGGTACAGTACATGCACACGTACACATGACATACGCCTACTGTACTATGGGCTAGGCTGAAAGTGTTTGTATGAGACAGAGTGCTCTTTTCCTCTGATAGACGTGTGTTCCGCCTGCAAGGAGTCGCGTAGCATGGCTCAGCTGCGTGATTGGCTATCGCCGGTTGACGTGGATGACGTGTTGTCGGGTGACGTCACTCGTTCAGTGCGCAGAAAGGCGGAGGAAGGGGAGGAGGACGCAGCTGAGGGCTGCTCCGCCACGGATAAAGTGGCGCTGATTATCAGCAACTCGGAATATCATCATCTGCCCGCTCTTCTCACTCCTCCCTGCGATGCCCAGGTCAGTATAAAGCTGGGTTCCTTGAGATTAGCAACGAGGGTATAAGGTGTCGACAAAAATATACGTGACCTCCACAATGAACGACAACTTCCCTGGCGTATCGGCGTACGTGTCGACAAAAATCATCACAACGCAGGGACACGAGACATGCCAAGTTTCTGATTTCAAGCACCTGCTATTGTTTGGTATGTACCTACGTTACGAACGTAGTCTTGTTGCTACAGGTATTGGCTGAAGGACTGCTGAGAGAAGGCTTCAAAACGGTCACTCTTGCGGATCTGACACTACCGGAAATGAAACGTATCATCTTGGAGTACAAGGAACTGATCGGATGCGGAGTCTACGGTGAGAGCCGCAAATTTGCCATTATAATAGTACATGTGTATCTTTGAACAAAGAATGTAATATGTACACGCATTCTCACGCAGTACGTCCGGTGCTTACGTAATTTGGAGCCAGATTCCGTTGTGTGATTTTAGCCGTCTTCTACTTTGTGGGTCATGGGTTGGAGGCTCACGGTCAATGCTACTTGCTTCCAGTGGATTTGCCGGGTGTTGAGTATGTGCCCGAGGACTGTCTGAGTGTAGACTGGCTGTTGAGTCAGGTGCAAGATGCGAATCCAGCCCTTAACGTCATCTTACTAGACATGTGTCGACGAGTGCCACCGTAAGAAATAAGCGGCTGCGCGCATGATCGTACGCGCGAAACACAATAATGTGTGCTCTTATGTGAAGAACACACTGTTTTGTTATGTACTCTGCCCACCTTGTGTTATTGGCTATTTCAGGGCAAACCTGGGAGCGTTTATTCCCAAGGAAATAGCGATTCCACGAGTCAAGCCAAACACAGTGTTTGGATATGCAACGTGAGTCTCAGGAAGTTGGTGTGACGTCATGCACGTCAACTAATGCTGATAATATGCATGCGTAGCGCCAGTATGTTACAGGAGCTTTCGAGTGGGTGCTTACGAAGTGCGTGGTGATACGAACGGCGTGTTTATGAAGTATCTGCAGCAATACCTGGCTCAAAAGAAACCCGTCATCGATATTCTGAACAGTGTCCTTGGAGGTACTGTACATGTACACTACTGTATAATGTACAATGCGCAGCCATGTACGTAGTCGCCATACCTTGCTGATGGCTCTAGTCTAGTAATTGCGGATGCTACAGACGTAGGGTACTTGCGAGTAGGGAAGGTGTGCGCATTGCACAGATCTTGAAAAGGATGCGAAAGCGAGTCGTGTGCAGTTTCCGGAGTTGCGGAGTAATTTGAGTCGACCGCGCAGTCTCACGGATCCCATACGAAACCCCGGACACACATCCACTTCCGATCTTCGCGCGTTGGAATGGCAAATGATGCATGGTAAGACCGCAAATCGATCTATCTCAGCCTACGTGTACGTACGTACCGTACAGTACAGTATATGTGGAAATGCGTTGCAATTGCAGACCTGCCTGATCCTGTGCACGTCGAATTTGAGCAGCAGAAGGTGCGCGTCACCCTGTGGTTCGATTTTTGCGGTCGCTTCACTAACATGGCCTTCGTTTACAGCTGTACGCGCACTCTGGACGAAGATCAGTTAGCTACACAGTTCAAAGCGGCCGTGGTCTTTCCTGAGGTGTGTACTATACAAACATCAGACTTGCTGTGGAGATAATGAAAGAGGATCTTGCTACACTTTCAGCCCTTGTATACTTCGCGTGAGAGGCTGTTCACTGACTTATCAGAGGGGGAAGAGCAGCGCTCTGATGAAAGCGCCAGCCATGACTTGCGAACGCTGGTGAAAAACCTACAGAAAGTCCAGGTAGGTAGGTGTTGTAACGCTGTGCCTTTGGCGCTGTGCAGTGTCTTGTGCTATGGGAAGAACGTGACTGTCATACTCTTGTTGAATGAATTGTTTTCCAATCTAGAGCCTTTGTTGTTGTAGGGTGTTTTGTCGTGTACAGTGCAGTTATTATCGGCAGAAACGGAGGAGGTGCTAGTGGAGAAGTCGGCGACCATTGGTGAGATGCTCATCTCCAAACTGCGACAGCAAGAAACGGATGAACCTGAAAAAAATGGATGATACACCTCAGCTCTGAAACGCGGGTAAACGAAACAATACACCCACAATGAGCCCAGCTATGTTTCAGCCAGCTTTTTTGCCGCCACCTTTTTGTGCATCTGAACTGAACTGAAATGTGCGCTGTTTGTCTGTTGTCGTTGTCCTCGGCTGTGCTGTTTTTACTAACACTTCTTGGGTGTCTATTTGTGTCATCTGCTTGCTGTTGCTCAGATAAGACAGCTGGTGATATGCTGATCAGGTTTTACCTGTACGTGATGTAACTAACGGCTAACAATGTCACTTGTGTCTGCCTCAACTGGCAATAAATTTTGTTGTCACATGTCGCGTGCTTCCCACCCAGCAGCATATGCATTGCATACTTTACACCGCAGAACGCAGACGACTGTTATCGCTTTGTCTGTTTCTTTGTATCGAATAGGGCCCTGTGTTTTCCGCGCAATTTCCTTTGCGTCAGAATCTGTGCTCTTCTATTACTGTCTGTCTTCGTTGCTGTGTCTCCTTCGAAATGGTATTGTGATCGATAGATTACATACCTCTTTCGGAAAGACTAACGACTTTGAGGGGGGCGACCCCTGCTGATTATTCCGTATGTCGAAGGAAGATGAGTTCAGTTTGGGTGTGTTGGTGCGAACAGAAGGTACTTTCGCGTCCGTATGCACGTGCGGTACCTATAACCTGTGAGGGTATGTATGTACGATTGAGGAGAGAGAGAAAGAGAGAGTGCGCGTAATCAGCCGCGGTGAGTGAGGGCCAGCCATAAGAAAGAATAAGGGCGGTGAAGGAAGGTTCAGTTTACGTAGTACCTATCTGTATGTCTGTACCTACAATGTTTGTACCTACTTTATGTTGAGTGGTCACGTCAGTGCGCGATTTTTACTGCGCGCCTCAACCTGGTGCTGCCGGGCGGCGCCTTTATCTATCTGTTTTGCCTTCACTTCCTCCAACACTTCCGAAAACCATATAGCCCTCTTGTGCTTTCTCCTGCTCTCACGGGAGGGCGATATCATCTGTGGCTAGCTGACTATCGAGCCTGCCTGTAAACGCTTCTTGTTCAAGCTAAAGGCCCAGCTTTCAATCTGAGGAGTAGAGGCATGCCTGCTTTGGATTGTGAAGTAAGCGGTTGCTGGCGTAACAAACCACCAATTCATTTTCTTTGCTGACTGCTGCCAGTCGGAAGGAGCCTGCTTGCACCAGGCTGATTATCATCCGTACTACTTGCCGATGGATTGAAACTCTTTGCAAAGCGGAGCCAATGTGTACTTTAGATACTACGCGAAACATATCTGCATTGACGGTGGTATGGCGGGCAAAAGTATGAGCGCCGCAGGCGAAAATGGCGTGGACGTCTTGGTGGCATGATGCGGCGAAGAAGAAGCTGAAGCGAACTGAACTGAATTCACTCTATAGCCTGTTTTCAGCATGGATTCTTTACCACCGTCTTCGAGTACCTCTCACATCCCTCAGAAGAGCAGTGGCAATGGCCTGGGATTGGGTGAGTGATGTGCTCAGCTGCAGATTTTTTCTATCGCATGCTTTATTGCCACTTTTATGTTCTAATTCCACCAGAATAGATTGCTGGGGGCTTTTATGTCCACCTGATTGTCATTAGGCTATCATTCAAAATTCAATTCGGAAATTGTGTGAAGCGACAGAGTCTATTTAGTTTTTCTATGTCGGCGGAAGGCTACATAGGCCTACTGTATGGTTCTCTGTTGTAGGCCTACTTATTTTCAGCTAAAGTTTTTGGATGACTCATGACTTTACACTTGCGCATCCTAATGCAAGACTAGCTGCTAGCAACTCCTTTGTTTTCTTATTTCACGTCGAACTTTGCTTGCTTGAAGCTTTTGCGTTAATCCTGCTACGGTATGATAATAAAAACAGTACGTACGCAGAAGTTGTAGAGTAATATGTTTATGTTGGCATTTATTGTCGCCGACACATTTGAGCGCGCTGATGACGCCTTTGCTCTAAACCATATCTAGAGATTCAGTAGAACCCTCCAGGCTCAACTGTACGTTCAATACGATGGGGAATTTTGAGGTCTTGCGGTCGTCTGCTTTTCGCCGCGGCTTTAGTTCGCTCAGTGGCAATATGAGATGCGAAAAGCGAATGGGCAATTGCAGCTGAAGGTGATTTGCTACAGCTGGCTGCTTGCTGGTGCAATCTGCTAGTGTATTAGCTTCTTCTGCTGAGTGGCTAATGTTGAGGGAAGCTTTTACTTTTAGCCGCCTCTGCCCTGAAGGATTGTTTACCAACAAAATTTGCCTCTCTGACCGGCAAAAGTTGATGATTGAAGAAAGCGATTTGTAGTCGGTCCACCGAGGCCAATTTATTCATGGGCGGGGTTCTGTGTACCTTTGTGCTTTAGCTTAGCTGGGGCTAGTGTATGGCTTTGTGTATGAGATGCGCAAGTAAACACGACGATCGTGTTGCAAATAGCAGAAGGTGTGGTGTACCATTATGTCCGCAGATACAGACAGAGTACATACGGTACGGTACATGCGTTAAAAGTGCACGTACCAACATTGCGCAATGTACATTTTCCTCCCCCTTCAATTTACAGCAATTGCTAAGATATGACTTTGCGTGTTTTATACGCAGACGGGATACGTACAGCCAAGAGTGCTATTTTGTTGCAGGTCTCGTGTGGAAGTGGTCTCCATTGTACAAATCCGCGGAGAACGTTCGATCAGCCAAGAACAAACAGTCAACAAGAAGCAGAGTGGCATCCTGGACGGAGGAAGAAGCTGCAGGAACGACAGGAAGCGGCTGGGCGAGCAAGAAAATGTCGGAAGGCGCGAGGAAACGCAGAGCGGCGGGAGCAGGAAACATTAAGGCGGCGGCGGCATCCTCGAGTGAGTTACAACGATAGTTGCATCTCTTCTTCTTTTTGCGCGTGTTTCAGCTGGCGGCATATAATGCAATCTGTCTGGGCCTCTCTTATTCCTTCCAGCTAATAGCATAGGATGGGCTGGCACTGAATTGGGCTTCTGATGCTGGCGGGGAGAAGCTCGAGGTGTGTGCGTGCATCTTCTCTGTATGCATTGAGCGGGGGAGTGAGCTGAGCTGAGGTGCTGGAATATTGGCGTATTAGCTCGCAGCTCGTCAGCTTCTGCACTTGGATTTTCGTGTTTTGCAGTAGCTAGCTACTCACTCACACTCGCTCTAGCCGTGTGTTGGGTTATAGTTATATTGAAGGCGGCATTGTTGTTTGTAAGGGCATCGTTTGCAAAATTGCGGACGGTGTGACTGCTACGATGAGGTGTAGCTAGCTCTCAACTCGTTGAATGCCATAGCTTCAAGCTTGTGCTATTAGCTGGAAAGACTGCACGGGCTATTGGCTTGACGGCTTGTTGAGATATCGCCAGCCGTTTCATAAAAAGCTCGCTAGCTGAGACACAGTGGTCAGTGGTTTGAGCTAGATTTTTGAGAGAAGATGCTGCTTCGTAAAATTTCAGCTCCATTGACCGAGTGGTATCAGAAGAAGATGACGGGCTTGCAACTGGAAAATGGGCACCACGTTGATAAGAAATCTCCCTCCACGGGGTAAGATAAAAGAAACCCATGCTCACGCATGTTAGGAATTCGTTCATACTGTACGTACTTTTCTGCCACTGCACTGCCACCACGAAAGCGCGTCGCACCTATATTTTGTGTAGTGTAGTACCGTAATTTTGGGTGTATATCCCCCTGAGTATATCCCCCTCCAGTGTATAACCCCCATTGGCAAAACATAAATGTTGTCCTGTTGTATGCCCCTGGTGTATAACCCCCCATGTACTTGAAGGTACCTTACCTACCTTTGTAGCTGGTCATAAGCTAGCTATAGCTACTCCTACACCAAGCTCTATGCCTATAAGCTTAGCTCAGCAACCCCCCATAAGACCTCTGCTATGCACCCAAAAATACGGTACCTACTTTTCTTTCCTATGTAGATAGTACGTAGCAGAGCTTAAGACGCATAAGGGCGGGAGAAATTGGATCATGTTCTTATATTTTGTGTTTATGGGATTATAAGCTATAGTGAAATTTTATGGATATTTTACGATCCACGCCAATAATAACAGAGCACGAGAATCCTGTAAAATGGCTCGATGATTTTCCTTTGGTATGCGACTATGCGATAGTAATCAAAGTCAGCTACAGCTGGAAAATATACGGACCATTCAGCGCAAAGTTTTTCGAACGGAAGCAATGCGAGCGAGGCTTTCCAAGGGGGCTGCTCGTTCATTCCTGTATTTTATATTCCGATCCCGTGCTTCGCTTTGTCTCAAGTCTCGCAACTGTGAAATCCCTGGAACTCATATTCCTTCCATCCCGGAAGCTTTCGTTTTACTCGACCATTTGTAGACCTCTTCGTAATGCTGGACGTCTACATAAAGTATGGCGCGTGCTATATCGGTGGACCTCTCCTTTCGAAACTCTACGTACGCGTGCGCCGTACTTTCTACAGTGCGTGGACCGATGTGTAGGTCCAGCATTACGCAGAGGTCTACAAATGTGCAGTGGTCCAGCAAACAAACGGCTCCTGGATCCGCTCGGAGATGTTTTCCCACTGTCTGTTCTGTTACACTAACTCTGCTCGAATGCAATAGGGAAAGGAAGCGGAACGCTGCCAGCTTTCCAATTCCGCTCGCGCCCCCAAGTTTTCTTTCAGCTGTTGCGCCTATGTGCGTACTGTGTGTGTGTATACGTAGGGCGTACATACGTGCAATTTAGTAACCGTACCTTTTTGTGGAAATCTTCGTACGTACTATCGGTTGGAAGATGAGAACTGGCGTGCCTGCTGTCGGTTGAAGGTTGAGCAAGCAAATGTCCCGAAGCGTATAATGAGTGTCATTTGGAGGTGCGCGGAAGCATAAGCAGCAACAGTTTAAGTTTAAGCACCACGAGTGACTTGCCGTTTGAAAGCACTTATCTAATCGTAGGGTAGTAGTATTGGGTTCCTGGCGCCTTCAGTGCCTTGTATCCTATCCTTCCTTGTGGTTCTGTTCGCCTGTTCCAAATTCATTTGAGGAAGAATAAGAAGGAGGGGATAAAGTTTTGAGCTGAGAACGCCAACGGTTCTTTGCGCCTATTTGCCGGGCCTGGATGATTCTACTTGACGTAGTGGCTTTTGTGCTGGCAGTGGTGGTGTTGGGAAGTACGGTAGTGTTGCGGAGTGTGTGCGGCGTGCTTTTCGTGACCTTTAGTCGTCGCGGCAGATCGTCGAACAGTTCGGATCCACAGCAGCAGCCGGATTCGGATCAGCAAAAACCTGCGGAGGGGACGCTGCAGCTTTCCACAAGTCCAAACAAAGCCGCCAAGCTGCAACGGCAACGCAGAAGGATGGAGATCGAAGCGAGAGTGGGCCTGGTGTCCACCACGGAAGGCGAAGAAGACGAAGATGAGGAGGAGGAGGAGGGGGAGGAAAACGAGGACCTGAGCTCGCGCGCAACAGAAAGGTTGGGGGTCGCTGCGAGTTTCCTGAGCAAGGCTCAGTCTACCAGTCCTGCCGGCACGCTCAGGCGACCTTCTTACCGACAGTACCTGAGGGAGAAACGGAGCAGATCCAGGGAGAAACTTCCCGGAGGAGGAAGCTTATTTTCGGGGCGCTCCTCCAGTTCGGAACGGCACGCAGGACACTCGGAATCCATGGAGACTGCAGCAGAGCCGCAGGAGGAGAGGAGTCATCCTTCGCAAGTAAGCACGGCGTTTCGAAAACGGTGTCTTTTTTGTTGGGGAAAAGAGCTCGATGCGCTCAGGTCGTCATTTTCCCTGCATAATGACACCAAAAATAAATTATTTTTGCTTAAAGGGTTATAAGCAAAAAGTATATATTTTTGATTACACCTTGTCAAGGAAGAACACGTGCACCCGCCTTTGTCGTTTATGAGTGACCATCGCACGTATAGTACCTATGAAGTACTGTCGTGTATGTTTCAGGTACACTGGAAGATTCACAAGATGAAATCGCCTTCGGCTTCACAATTGCAAGGACCTGTCACAGCTGCTACTGAGTTGAACCGAATCGCTCAGCTCCAACCAGTGGAAGGCCTTTGGGCGCAAGAACCCGTGGGCCACGCGCTCAGGCAGTCACCAGGTATTCATGTGTGACGGCCCAGGGGTACGGTCGTTTGGTCGCCGGAAATTTGGTTGCGGACATTTCGTTGCGGCAGTGATCATTTCGTAACGAGAACTTTCGTTGCGGGTTTTTCGTTGCGGACATTTCGTTGTGGTCGTCGGTTGCTCATTTCGTAACGAGAACTTTCGTATGTGTGCACGTATGTACGGACCGCATACATGGTAGTGGCATAAAACGGTGTTAGTTGTAGGGAAAAGGACGCAACGTTTTGAAAAGGTTTCCTGCTTTTCTAGCACCGCAACCATGCGGTCGCGCTTGCATATGCGTGTGTATATTGCCCACAAGTACGTATGTGAACGTAGTGTGATGTATTTTGCCAGGTTCCTCTGGTGCTTCTCTGGGTCCGTTGGCATCCCAGTTGAGCAGCCGGAAAATCTTGCCACTCGGCGGTAATACGCGACAGGAGCGCTCGCTTTCGGATCACAAGGCGAATCTCAGGAAATCCTGGCTCAACTCTCTCTCTACTGGCGGCAGTCAGCTTCCAACAACAACTACTGCCGCGCATACCAAACAGCATGCTTCTTTCCCTCCACCGTCAGCGCATTCAGGTTTGGTCTTGTAGGCCTACATACATACTGCGTACCCTCACGGTATGTACAAAACGAAGTTACGTACATAGTAGCATATTGGTATGCGTCAGAACTTGGTGTTTTATTTATGCTGCGTTCCGCGTTATATGATTGATGGGCATTGGGAAGGGCGGCAAAGCCTTTCAAGTCGCACGCAGCCCGCCGAATCCGCGCCACTTGTCGGCATCTGTGCAGGTCCCAATATTTGCCGGTTTCACGCTTTTTCGAAAAGCTCCTTCTTTCTTTGTGCCTGCTAACCAGTCAATGTACGCTTATTTACAAGGAGAGAGAGAGAAGTGGCGTTAAGAGGTTATTGCTTATTTTATTGCGCTGAGTTTTATTGTCCCATGTAGAAAGTATGGCTGTCTCTTTTGCAGGTCTTTTCGCGTCCCAGCAAACTGCTGTTGTCCGTCCGGGAGGCGGAGCCTCGGGCATTTTTCCATCCGCGTCTTCTTCGTCTTCCGTTGTGGACCAGGGTCGAACACCCGTGGCGCCCGCTCGCACAGCCAGTCTCAGTCTGCTCAGCCAATCAGTGCACGGCGCACTGGCACACGGCAAGTCCCTGCCGCCGGTGGCTCCCCCTGGATGCGACGGAGGAAAACAGTCGGCGCTAGCCTCTTGCCAGTATTTACTGTTGGAACCACCGCCTGCTAAATCGTCGTCATCTGCCGCCGTCAACCCGATGCGAAGAGAGCTGAGCGTGCCGAAAGTAGCTACACTCGTACAACAGCAGCAACAACAGCAGCATAAACAGTCGGCCTACTATCATCACTGTGCGATGATGATGGACCAACCGGCGCCAGTGCAGCAAGATGCGTCATCCGACGGGCAACTTTTGGACGCGAGTGGGACGCAGCAAAGGGACGTGAGTCCGGGACGCCGAAAACTCCTGAGGGTCAGCGAGAATTCCGCCTTTCGACCGATTCGCCCAAATGCGGACGACGAGGGGTCGACTCAACAGCAGAAGCGATCGTCCATGGGTGCAGGAGGAGCTTACGTATGCGGGAGAGGCAGGGAAGAGGAGGAGGAGCCCATTTACGTGAGTCTGAAAGACGTCACGAGTCATCCGCCGCGCGGAAACCTCAGCGCAGCTGTCGCAGCAACCTCCAGCAGCCAACAGCACGTGAGCAACGAACGAGTTTCAGCTTTTTTCCGTTCCAGTCTCAATGAGTATGTACGTGCTGTATGTAGGTACGTACTTCAATATATGTAATTGCGCCTGACTCGTTGAGTCATATTTTGGATGGCGGAGGTAAAGTAGGGATGCGGCGTGGCATCACCACCCGCGAAGAGCTCTTGTAAAATGATGAGTTGGAGAGAGTTTTGATGGGTGGTTTTTTTTCGCCCGCCTGTCAGCGCCCGTCGACTTATTTGTGCGGCGCTGCACTTATTTACGTATGTACGTACTGCAGGTATATACGTAGTTACCTACTTTTACGTGCACGTGGTTATTTAGCTAACGTTGCGGTTTACGCAGTTCTTTCCCGAACTTTGAACCACCTGCTGCCTCTGTTGTACTGTAATGCTTTTGCTGCGGTGAGTCAGAATGGGAGGGTCAGCTCGGCTTGGTATGGCCTGAAGCTTTTGCGTGATATACGGTATGCTGCTTCAGGCTCCAGGCGGTAGAGCTGGTGCAAGAGACGGACGCAAGTACCTGCAACCCATGCAGTCTCTACCCGCTAACATCGCCTTGACTGTGCCTTCTTCGTCTCAGTTGCTGCAGCAGAATGGAATGCCACAACAACAGCAGCAGAAACTCATGCAGCAGCATCCTTCGCTCGGCCTCCGCTCTTCTGCAGGTCCTTTATGATTTTGTTTGCTGATCCTATAGTTTTATTGATTATGCAGCCAATAGTTTCAGCTGGGCACTTACAGTACATGTTGACTCTTCTGAGTATTGAGTATCCATCTACTGTACGTGCATTGCTTTTTTATCCATGTTCGTATACCTATCATGCGCGTTGAAAATAAACTTTGCTTTGCTGCAGGACCGAAGCTCAGCTCGTCTTCCGTACGTACAAGTATCAATGCCGCCGCAGCAACAGCTCAGCCAGTTATTGTCAGACAGCCGCAGCCTCCGCTAGAGAACAATCTGGAGCGATGGAGAGCGCGCAAGCGAAGCATGGAACTACTGCAGCAGGAGACTGCAACGGGTGCAGCGAAAAAGAAGGAAGAAGAGGCGAGGACGACGAAAAAGCCGATGGCAGATAGGCGGAGTCAAACCACCTCCTTTGTACGTCTGACCATGCAGCCGTCAGTTGTTGGAGATGGCGATGGTGAAACGAGCAAAAAGGCGGGAAGAACAATTGCGTTGGAGCCGGCCCGGGTCCTAACCACGTCGCCTACAAAGGGAAGAGCGGCAGTAAGTCCATCTCGTTTCCTGCAGCCGCTTACTTCAGCTTCCGCCAGTTTGAGAGCGGAAGCATCTTTGGGTCAAAAGCCGTCATCAGGAAAAGGTGAGGAGGAGTTGGAGTTGCTTTCAGACAGGTTATGCTAGTGCGCACGTGTGTACAGTACCTACAGCTTGAGTTACCGTATTTACCGGTGCATAGCCCCATGGGGGTATGCAAAAATTGAGAGGTCCCATATGGGGGTATGCATAGGGGGGTTATGCATTGGGGGGGGGTTATGCATGGGGCATTTTTTATGTTTTTGAGAGGTGCGCAGAGGCATATTTTTTAGGTCAAAAGCACGTGTTTTAGGGCATAATTGAGGTTAAAACACGGTTATTCTAGTACAATACACCCCCAAGCAGGCTTATAGGCATCTTAGCTTGGTGTGGGAGTGGCTATGGGTACTATATGACCAGCTTACATAGGTAGGTTCAGGTACTGTACAGTACATATGGGGGTATGCATAGGGGGGGGGGGGGGTTATGCATTTGGCATTTTTTATTTTTTTCCAATATGGGGGTACCGTATTTACCCATACATAGCCCCCCCCCCCCTATGCATAGCCCCCCCCCCCCCTATGCATAGCCCCATATTGGCAAAACATAAAAAATGCCCTATGCATAGCCCCCCCTATGCATAGCCCCATATGTACTGTACAGTACCTGAACCTACCTACATAAGCTGGTCATAAGCTACCCATAGCCACTCCCACACCAAGCTAAGATGCCTATAAGCCTGCTTGGGGGTGTATTGTACTAGAATAACCCTGTTTTGACCTCAATTATGCCCTAAAACATGTGTTTTTGACCTAAAAAATATGCCTCTGTGCACCTTTCAAAAACATAAAAAATGTCCCATGCATAGCCCCCCCCCCCCCTATGCATAGCCCCATATAGGACCTCTCAATTTTTGCATAGCCCCATGGGGCTATGCATGGGTAAATACGGTATGCATTGGGGGGGGGGGGTTATGCATTGGGGGGGGGGGGGGGGTTATCTACCGGTAAATACGGTATAACGTAGGGCAAAGCTACCTCACGCAAAAGTGCGAGTGCACTTCTACTAGGCCATAGAAACACCAGCAGCTGTTAGGGTTGCGCAGTCTATTTGCTTTAGGGCTGGATCTAGTGGTGGGTAATTGCGCGCGAACTGCGTGAAGCGTGGTCACTTAAAGTATCAGTTGACCTCATCGCTTGCGCTTCCAGAGGGGCGTGAAGTTGTGTATATGTTGTGCATATGTACTGTACGTATGTACATTACGTGCAAATACGTTACGTCACATAATGAATGGGCTGTGAATCCTCCACTTGTTGTTGTTTGCAAGCTCAAGCTGAATGTATGCCTCTCTGTGTTGGAGGAGTCCTTCTTTTGCCTGGTGAGAGCGCGGTGGCAGCTGTTACTGCTAGTCCCATTAGTGATTCAGTGTCCGCGTCAAAACAGCAGCGTTCAACAGCACCGGTGAGAACTGACAGCCTTTCATCAACGCAGAAAGTACAATCTGTTGCTGATGGTCCAGCTCATATCAGCAAGCAGCCACCGTTCAATGGTAGTGGACAAGAATCTGTGAAAACCGCCACTGCACAAATCGGGTCGACAGCGATGAAAGTGGACCCAACTGGTTTGCTGAATGCGACGTCGTCGGGCTTGGATGGTAGTAGGCAGCGATCAAAGCAGACGCCGACTGCTGCTATTTCCTCTCCTCTGCATCAGGACATGTTCGCTACCACGACGGAAGAGGGTGGAACGAAGATCTGGTACGTGACGCCCGGAAGGCTAGAACTCAACGACACCACCTGGAACACTGGCAGGACGCCAGCAAGCCTCATACAGTGAGTTCGAGCCCACTGGTCCTGCAATAATATGATAAGATATAGCTTTATAAGAGCAGTGTTTAGGCACTGCGTCTGCACCGGACGCTCTGATCGCTTTTTGAAGAATGGTATTTTACAGGAAGGGAGCGATGATATCTTTGGACGAACAAAAGCGGGTGCCGACGTCGGAGACAGCTGTAGAAAGCGGAGGCACCAACGTCACTAGAATTTCCATTGTTCCGAAGAGAGACAGTAGCGAAGTCGAAACTGCGGAAGAAAAGTAAAACTGCATGCTTATTCGCTGTTATACCTGCACGTGCACATACATGCTACGTATGAACAAACGCGTGATAGAGCTAGTGTGCAACCTAGTAGCTATACGTACAACTGTGCCTGTTCTTCCAGCAGAAGAAGCGCGCCAAGCTGGCAAACGATATCCCACATTCAAATGCAATCGCCGATCAGTCTGCAGCAGCCCAAAGTAGTCAGCGCTCCTGTTCCTGTATCTCCGGTGCGTATTCTACCCCTTTGCAAAGAAGGCGAAGTGGATGCAGCAGATGCACCACCGCCTCCAGTTCCACCGGTGGATTACAACTCAAACAACATCACGTCCAAGAAGACATCATTTGCAGACAAGGATATGCCAAACGACAAGTCCAACAATCTCATATTCTCAGACAAGAAAACGTCATCGATGGACGAGGATGCGCCTGCTCCATACAGTCCGCGCTTACTGGCCGGATCCATGACCGAATCTGCAGCTGGTGCAAATGTGTGGTCGAAGGCGCAGTTGTTCGAAGAGCTAGCGAAGCACAAGCAGGAGGAGCAGGAGCGTCTCTACGCCAATCTGACCAGCTTTCAGGAACCCTCTGCACCGAAACGGCCGCCTATGATCAGTAGATCGCGTACCATTCATTTGTCATCGTCTTCTTCATCGGCTGGAGCTAGAAACGAAATGCCTAGAATTGAGATGCAGTCGTCTGCACCAGTAAAGGAAGGAAGATGTGCGGATTATGAGGAGACGATGGAGGAGGAAGAGGAGGAAGCGAATGTGAAATTGTCAGTTTTGGAACGCATGAAACTGTTTGAACGGAAGATAGCGGAACAGGGACTGAAGCAGCAGGGGCGAAGAGGCCAGAGTCGCTTCCAGACGCAGCCTGTGACTACTGTAAGAATGCGCGTTGGCATATGTTTGTATTGTATTGTAGCCGGCTATAGTTAATGTATTTGTGGCGTTATTTCTGCGGTATCTACTGACTTACTTATTGTACGTACACTGCGTATGTATTTTACATATGAGTGACAGAACAACAACAATACTCGTGCATAAAGTAGGCGACAAGTGCGATGTAGAGGGTGGTATGCTACTCTGACAATATTGATGGCATTGTTTAGGAGGAGGTGAAAGCAGCAGTGGCTGTGTCTTTGGGCTCCAGCAAGCCATCGAAGATGGTGGTGACAGGGCTTGAGACAACAACCGAACGGAACGGAAACCTCCAAAGTTAGTAACTTCTTTCTATTTGTCCTTGTGCGCGGCGGGAAACGATTGGGCGGTGGGAAATGTCGCATCAAGATGATGGCGCGAAAAGGAGGACGATAGGATGAGTGAGAAGTTGTTTACCGAGCGACTGGTCACAAATAGAAGAGCGACAGTGTCGTAAAACGGCGCGAGCGGCGATAAATGGCCAGGTGCGCGTCGCGACGCCTCGTTTGCATATTGTGCGCATACAGTTGTGCACTACCCTATGTTTCTGCACGTTTCCCTCGCTTGTCCGTCCACGCTGCCTTTTGTCCATTCTCTCTTCGACACTGAATCGAGGTCGCACTTTTTGCATCATATCGCCGACCGACAGACCGCAAACTTTGGTCCGAAACAATATGCACGCTCACTGACTGTATGCATAATCCATATTGTACGCGTGAACTAGGTCCGCGCGGTTGGCGGTTTTGATGTACTGGAAGGCATAAAACCGGGAGCTAATCAATCGCCCGAGAGTGTAGCGCGTGCGGTTACTGTGCAGACGTCGGCGTGGGGTCAGTTGGGGATGTACAGCACACACCCACCCAACCCTTCACATAACCCCAGCCATATATTGAAAAAACTACGTACCCCCATAGCTCACAGCCTTACTATGGAGAAGCCCAAAATTACATACCCCCACCCCGAATACCGTGCCGATGTCTGACTGTTGTGTATTGCAGGAGGCTTGCAGGAGGAAGGTGCGAGGTCGGGCAGTTGCACCTCAGAGAAGGCGGCGGTGAGAGCGCGTAGAATCGTCCACTTACACACGGACTACAACAAGGCGGCGGAGTCCCAGCAGAGTGCAGAGGGAGACCGAAGATGCTACCCACCTCCACTTCCGGACTCAAGGCACCAGCTGATTAACGGCACCTCCAGACAGACATCGAACAGTCCTCGGTTGCAAGGGGGAGGCAGGACTACTGGAGAGGAATCTTTGTCGGAATCAGGAGAGCGCAGAAGCAGCAGCAAGGAACAGCGCAGAAGGGCGAGAGCCATCAAAAGATTTGGGTAAGAGCAAGCTATGTACGTACTTTTTGGGTGAGATTA
The DNA here is from genome assembly GCA_030247985.1 of Epsilonema sp. ZAB3_2. Taxonomy (NCBI): domain Eukaryota; kingdom Metazoa; phylum Nematoda; class Chromadorea; order Desmodorida; family Epsilonematidae; genus Epsilonema; species Epsilonema sp. ZAB3_2. Next base: position 17,816 of record JASAMW010007427.1, read on the forward strand.
TACGGGAACGATGACTACTAACAGGCCCAGCAAATGACATCATAAGTAATATTGCATGGACCACCGTCAAGTGGTCCACATTTTCATACAAAGCAAAGTGGACTTGGCTATGCAAGGACTCCTTTATTCGGAGCAACATTTGCTAGAAGTTGTCCGTTTGTATGAAAACGTGGACCTCTTCACGGTGGTCCATGCGATATTACTTATGCTCTGTTATTTGCGGGGACTTGTGCCAGAGCAAATTACCAGCAATGGGAGGGGCTCGATTTGCAAGCTTGTGAGGTGAAGTTTTCTCGTTTATTTGACAACTGTCTTGAATTGTTCATACGTAGGGTTGCGCTATGACTGAGAGTGTGCGAGGGAACGTTTTGAAAATTGAGGGTATGACAGTGGCAGTCAGGCGTCTCATGTAAGAGTCAGCGCAGACTGGTGCAATATAGGAGGCGCTAGTAGCTGCGTGAGTTTAGTACTATTTTCATGATGTGCATGTGCATATATAAAGCGTTTCTTTGTCCTGTGGCGTGCCCTGTGCTGTGCACACTGCACACTGCCACTACCCGAAAACTTGTCGTCTGACTGGTGTGCGTTCTTGTCTTTCCTTGCGAAAACCAGGGCAAGTGACTGGGCTAACACAGTCATTGTTCTTCGCATTTTTATTTTGAGCTTTCTGCTGCTTGATTCATTTATTTCTCGGCATTGCCACGAAGAATTCACTGGGTCGGAACCAGTTCACGATGAAGAGGAAACACTGGTAAGTGCTAGTGCTAATGATGGTAAAATTCAGGTGTGTGTGAGAGATACCGGATTGAAATTTGTTCCCTGCTTTTTCCACTTTTGGCATGATGATGAGAGGAAACGTTCTTGTGAAGAATCCGGTTTTTTTCTTGTTTCTGTTATTCTTTTTGTCACCTGCAGGCAGGGCTCCCTTTTGCCGTTGTTATTTTTGCAGTCTCTTCGACAGTAGCTTTATCGTGAATTCGACCTTTGATTGTTGTTTGTTACTTATTCAGCTTTCTGATCAAGAGCTGCAACTTGGTTTTCTTTGGTATGATGCAACGTAGTCATGGGTAGTTTGTCCTTTGTCCTATTAGTTGGTAAAGATATTTGCTTTTGATCTGATACGCTGTAAGTTGTGGTTTATGGCACCATGAGTGGGTAAATGTACCAGCTATGCTGTAGGCCTATACAATACATACTTACATACTTCCTTACTATACATAGGCCTACCTATACGTATGTATGTAGGCCTACTTAGTTGATATGCGTAAATTTAGGACTGCGGCTTGCCTGTGTGCATGAGCGCTATCGGGTTGTTTGATCGAGTACTATGTATGTATCACTTTTATTGAGCTTCGTCATCATGTCTGCGTAGATGAGCTGTCAGTTGGAAAGGCGATAAGCTGTGAAAACGTTGAAATCAGGTGCGAAGCTTTTGTTCAACTGTTGGGCTTTTTCCCATTTCTGTTTCGTTACTTGTCTGTCTGACGTTTTGACTGACCAATTTGAGAGAAAGAATCTTTGGTTGTTTTCAATGGCGACGATTATGCTTCATTGTTGGTTAGCGAAAAGATGGTGGAGCATGCTAAGGTACGTAGGTGAGTGTGGTACGCTTTGGTTGTTCAGCCGATTTGCAATATGTTGAATAGTTACTATGTTAGATTCATATTTTTTGCTGATTGATAGAGCGTGGATATCATATTTTATTGGCATTGAAGATCGTGCAGCTTCGATAATCCATGCCCAAACTTCATTTAGATGGCTGGGTAGTTATAGAATATATATGATCTGTTCTTGGGTTCTATCTATAGTCACAATTGCATGCATGGGTGCACGTGTCAAATTTATATGTCCGACCAGATTTTTTTCTTACCACCCAATAATTGAGGGTGGGCGCGTCCCTCACTGGCCTCCACGTCCACTCAACTTTTTTATTTTATTTATTTTGATATTTATATGCCTGCAGAGAAGGTCGTGTATAGAAGGTTTTTATTTGCCTTTTATTGAGTGAAAGTTATGACACAGGATGCATACGTAAAATATTTGGGTATTTTTACTATTGGTCGTGGGATGAAGGATGGATGGCACAGCGATGAATTAGTGTTGAGTGGAAGGTAGAAATGTACACTACTGCTATGTACACTTACGTAGGCAGGCATACTTTACTTTGGGGTGCGAGTAAATGGGTAAGGCGACATTTGGCAGAATGCGTGAAGTGAAGTGGTTTTACCTTGACGCGGACACTGTTCAAAATCTGATGAAAAGTTGCAGGAAAGAGGCGTGGTATTCCTTCCTTGTTTGAAGTGCGTCAGAGACAGAAAGTACCCTTCATGTACCTTTATACGTAGGAGATCGTTTGAGTCGCTTGACTGCGAGATTGTATCAAATCAGATGGTATCGCGTATTTGTTGCCATGTTGTTCTGCATGAATGTACTGTAGGTGTGCTGACACTGTGTTCTTTTGCAGGTCTTCAAATCGGCAACAAGGCGAAGAGCACCAGCAGCATTTGGGCTCTAGCTGCTCTCCGCTGTCCTCTTCCGCCAACGAAGATTCGCAAGCATCCAGACATCCTACAACGGGCACTTCCTCCACTGTCTTGGACTTTTCGTCGCCCGCCAAAAAGCCGACCACTACCCGCACTGCAACCACTGACGCCGTACTACGCCTGAAAGTCGGAGACTCTGATGAAGCAGAGGAAGAGGAGGATGACAATATGATCGAGACTGAGTGCCCGCGTGTATCCATCGGGGATAGGTATGCAGACGTGGGCACGGTTTTGAGGGTGGGGGTCTGTCAGTGGGGGTATGCAGGAGGTCAAAAGTGGGGGGTGTTGCGTACCCCCACCCAAAAAAATTTTTTTGGCCACGTACCCCCAGATTTTTTACGTACCCCCAAGAAAAAAACCTCACGTACCCCCAGCATATTTACGTACCCCCAACTGTAAATGGTGTACTACATAACCCCACAAAGTCTATATCTATCCCCAGAAAAAAATGAGCACTATTTTTTTGCACACAGTGCAACAGTTTTTATTGTGCACCTTGTAATATTTATACAAAATGCAGTGGTGGGTTGATAAGAGTGGTGTGTAAGTATGTGTTCGAATCGAATTTCCACTGTTGAATACTTTAGCAACTTGTCTAGAATGATAGAGATAAACCATTATATAAAACTATTCACTACATTGTGCAACTACAAACAACAATTCTTGACAATGCATGCACTTTGTGGAGTATGCAAAAAGTCTGAGCATGGATGTAAGCCAGAGGAAAAAAGGGTGGGGGTACGTGTCCTGGCAGACAAACTGCTGATTTCAAGTTTGGGGTTACGCGGTGGGGATACGTAGTGCTGTTTTTTTCTGGGGGTACGCGGGGGTATGTTGCTTTTCATTTTTCCTGGGGGTACGGGTGGGGGTATGGAGAGGTAGGGGTGGGGGTGCGTTCAACATACCCCCCCTCACCCCCAGGCCCACGTCTGGGTATGTACTACAGGTAGTATGAAGAATAATGTGGGGTGTTGGGATAAGAGACCATCTACTGTATGTTCGGAGAAATGATCCCCTTGGCATGGATTCTGTACGGTACTTTTCCATAAAAAGTTTCCATGATCCAAGTATAGTAGGTAGTAACGCCTATTTTAAAGGAATACCATGGATGGTCCTACCTAATTACGTATGAAATACCTGTACATGCGTACTGTACATTTCTATGGTGTGTTATGCTGGATTATGGTGTTCAGATTGGCTGCGCTTCGCAACACGGAGGAAGATTGGAAGCGGCGCGTGGCAGAGGACAAGCAGAAGCTGGGCGCGGAGGAAGGCCTATTGAGAACGAGAGCCGCCGGTCTTAGCTCTGGTCCACCCACCCTTCCTCATACGAATGGACATGTTGGCGACGAAGACGACGTACGTATGCATTATGTGCTCAGCAGTTACGCATAAGGGTGGTATGCTTCTGTAATTGGAACGTTTGTATATGTAGGGTACCATGGGGTAAACCCGGACACGGGGTAAACCCGGACACCTAAGCTTTTCTGAACTTGCCGCTTCAGCAAATGATGAACATAGTAGCTCATTTGAAAGAGGAGAGTTCAAGGAATCGATTGGTAGAATAATTGTCTCAATCGGTCGTGTGGTTGCTGAGATATACTAGGTGTCCGGGTTTACCCCCGTGTCCGGGTTTACCCCATAGTACCCTACATCATACTCCATCGAAGTTGATTTGTGTATGTGTATGTACTGGACAGCAGAAATTGGTTCCCTCTCAAAAAAACAAATAACTGGAACGAAGCGCTCTCTGGCCGTCTACCTACATGAGTTGCATTATTTGCATTGCCGCTACCTTAGCATGTGTATGAATTTAGAAGCCGAAGAAGAAGCTGGAAGATCGCGTGTCGGAGCTCCTGGAGTCGCAGTCTCGATGGACGCAGCGAGTGCAGGAGAAGGACGCCACTGAGCTGACTGTGGGCGGAAAACTGGAGAAGGCCGGCCTTATCAAACAACAGCTGCCCATGCCCACGGCACCCAAAAGAACCAGCAAGCTGCTAAAACAGCGGCAGCTGGAACACACGGCTGTCAACGGCGAAACCAATGGTATGTGTGTATATGGTATGTCATGCCTTCGTACGTAACTTATGAAGTTGTGCGATGCTTCAATGTGGACTTGTGTATGTACAATTGCAGGGTGTGTTAATGGACAGGTGGCGCTGCTTCCTCAGTTGGACCAAGGCCTCAACTCTTTCTACCGTAGTCTGCATGCCGAGGAGATGGGCGACGAGACGGAAGCGACCAAGATCGACGCGACGGCATTGGACGCGATCGCTGTGGCGACGGAGGCGCCCAAGCTGAACCTGCGCAGAGACGTGCGACCGCCGAAGCGACGCGCGCAGAGCGCTCCCCGCAACCCCGTGCGCAGTCTGGCCGCCAGCGGACTCGTACAGAACGGATACCAGGTGCAGGAGCAGAAGGCCGCCTGGACGCCACCCCCCGCCCAGTTGAGAAAGGCCCAGGCTGCCGGCACCCCAGCCCGACCCGCTGCTGTCTATACGCCCCAGTTGGATCCGTGTCTCAAGCCGGGAAATAGAGGTATGTACGAGCCGTGCAAATGTGCTGATCATTCTTTCTGAGTCTGCGGCGTAGACTCTTTGTCTTTCGCTAGAGTTGCTACCTATCCCTCGTGTACGCGTGTCAACGTACCTACATAGGTATGTACAAATTCGGGCTGAATCAATGAAAATTTGTGCCCCTGGCTCCACAGTGCCCCTGGGCTGCACAACTCCACAGTGCCCCTGGGCTGCAAGGCTGGCTGCCATAGTAACTGTTGCAGGGAGTCAGCTAGCGACAGAAGCGCTGCGTGCGCTGGCGACGAAGGAGGATTTCGGGGCGGTGCGACTGCGGAAGGCGGATCCCACGCGAACGCCCGGCCTGTCCGTGCACCATCGACCCTTCAAGGAGCTGATGCTCATCCAAGTGAAAGGACGCAAACACCCGCAGCTGCGCCTACTTCCGCCTCATCACTCCTCGCTGAACAGCGGAGACTGCTTTCTACTCGTCACCGGAGACAACCTCTTCCTCTACGAGGGAAGATTCGCTAACGTCCTGGAAAGAGCCAAGGTAAAGCATTTGGGTGTACTGTACGGATAGGTACATAGAACATGTAGCGTATGTTTCCTAGGAGATGATTGTCTCTTTGCTTGTTGCAGAGCGCAGAGATGGCGTCTTTTATTCTGGAGACGAAGGATCTGGGATGTTTGGGTGCGTCCAGAGTGATCGAAATGAAGGAGGAGAAGCTGTTGGAGATGGAGCAGACTGGCGGCAGACTGTCGCCCGGTCAGCAGCGCTTCTGGAGTCTCCTGTCTGGGGGCAGCGTCAACGAAGTTCGAGGTACTTCTCGGCATTTGTGATTGGCCGCTTACTGATTTTCACCAATTGTTGGAATGGTTGGTTTTCTTTCAGTGCCTCTGGACGTGGACGAAGATCGAAAGTTCGAAGAGACGACAGGCATGGCGGTGGTAGTTTACGAAGTGGTTCCGTCAGGTGCCGACGCTCAGCAGGACTCAGGAATCTACAAGCTCCGCCTCTCTGAAGAGTACTCGGGAGAACCCTTGAGATATGGCATGCTGCAGGAGGAGCAGGTACTGTAACACGCGTATACATTTACTGTTGTCGCGTTGTGTAACTCTAGAATACGAATAATACTGGGTATGTACTCATACGTACAGTACGTAAGGGGAGCTTTATAAAGTACGTCATGTCACGCAAAAATTCATCCGGCGCATCCCCCCCTCTACGTCGCGCTTTTTTGGCCGTTACCCCCCGAAAAGTATGCTTATGTACAAAGAGGGACACATCGTCACGCTAACGTCACATTCGCCCCAACCCCCCCCCCCCCCCCCTCCCCTCCCCCTATTATTGCGTCACGTACGTACTTTATGAAGCTCCCCTATTGTGTACAAATGTACAGGTATGGGTGCTGGACTTTGGGGCGGAGCTATACGTATGGACGGGTCGCTGCACGTGTGGGGAGCATCGGAAGGCGGCTCTGCGTCTGGCGCAAGAGCTGTTGTGGGAGGCGGAGTCGGAGGAGGTGCTAGGCGCCCTCGGCGCCTCCGATCCCTTTCGTCCCTTCGACCCAGCTGCTGCTGAAGCTGAGGAAGGTGGTGCGTTGGTGGAGGGTCGTCGGCCTGCCTGGTGTCTGTTCGGCCTAGTCAAGGACCAGATGGAGACGGCGCTGTTTCGGGGCAAGTTCGTGGACTGGCCGGAAGAGCGGCGGAAAGCGAGCGCCTCGCCTTCCAATGTCGGCTGCGGCGGCCTGTTCGGAGATGCGAGGAGTCCGAGTCCTGTGAAGATGGCCAAGCAGAAGATCCTGGAACTGAAAGACCCGAGCAGAATCGAGCTGAGTCCGCAGGAACTGGGCAAACAGTTGTATCTGAGAAAGCGCACGGAACCGACGCTGAGTTTGGAGGATCAGTGCCTGGGAAGGGGACACGGTCAGGTGCCGAATCCGCAGGATCCCTTGCTGCTTCCTCTTCAGGTACATATCCCGTATTGCTGCGTTGAAAGCAAGCTGTAGCTTTCAGAATTCGGTATGGTTGTGACGGTGATGTATGTACAATACGACAGTGCGCATGTAGTACTGTGTAGGTGGTGACGGACAAAGTGACGCTGTATCACGGGGGTGAGCAACCGACGGAGATGGCGCAGAAAAGCTTCGGCCAGCTCCACATGGAGGACTGCTACATCGTTCGCTGGGATTACCGCGTCTGCAATGCTGGTACGTTACGGTTGCCATTGTACCATGCATTTTGATAGTCTTACTTTACTGTACATACAGTAGTAGATAAAAGTGGTACATACATCCTACGCACGCTCATGTTACTCCGCCCTACGTATGTGCTGCCGTTCTTTTCTGTTGTGTACAGACGCGCGCTCGCTGTCGGGCGGGGAGAGTCGGCAGGCGGCGGACGCGACGGGGCGCGGGCGCAGCGCCTTCTTCTACTGGCACGGCGCGGACTCGGGGCGGACGGAGCAGGGCGCCTGCGTGCTGGCACTGCGCACGCTGGACGCCGGCGCCCGACATCCGCAGGTGCGCGTGACGCAGGGCCTCGAGCCGCCCGCCTTCCTCCAGCTCTTCCACGGCCGGCTCTGTCTTCATCGAGGAAAGAGAGGCCGCCAGGCACAGCCACAGCCTGAGGCAAGAACGAGAGGCGGCGGCTGGCGTCTCTATCTCCTGCTGGGCGGTCCGCATCCCTCGGAGGCGTGTCTGGTGGAAGTAGAGCCGGATCCTCAGCTGAGCCTGCGCTCTCAAGGCTGTTTCCTACTGACTAGGCCCGAACAGAGCCAAGCCTACGTCTGGCTGGGCCGTTTGGCGCCGCCTTCCGCTCGTCGCACTCTTCTCGGGTTAACGCGCGCCTGGACGGAGGCGGCGGCGGTGCCGGACGAATTCGGGTTCGCCGCACCGAGACTGCTGAAGATTGTGGAATGCGAAGAGGGGGCGGAGCCGGCGGATTGGCTGCGAGCAACCTGCGGAGTGGGCGGGGCCTTGCGCTATCCGCGTCCCAGCTCCAACTACGATCACAGCGCCACCTACCGCCTCTTCCACTTCACCTGCAACAGCTCGAAGGAGTTCAGCGCAGTGGAGGCGATCAGCTCGGCGTTCAGCGCCGCTGCGGAAGACGCGCCCACCTGCTTTCCTTTCGAACAGGACGACCTGTACGGCGCCAGTCAGCCGGCGTTTCATCTATTGGACGAGGGAGGTGGCTGCTATCTGTGGGAAGGCTGGAGAGAGGAGGCGGAGGAGGAGGATGAGAGTGTGGCGCAGAAGCTGAGATTGATGAGACTCTTCGCTCTCCACACCACCTTGGCCTACGCCACAGAGAAGGCGAAGAAGGGACGGGAGGAGCAGGAAGCACTGGTGGTCTACGCGGGATTGGAGCCGCCGGAGTTCAAGGCGCTCTTCCCCGTCTGGACGGATCAGGAGGAAGCGACGGAAGCCAACTTGAAAGTACGTACGTACGTTACGTTACGTTATGTTCGCCTGCTATGTGCGTACGTATGAACAAAAGTATATGTCATGCGCTGCAAGTACCTTCTGTTATTACCTTCGGCGTAGGGTACTATGGGGTAAACCCGGCCATGGGAAAATCCGGCCACCTAAGTTTCAGGGCTGTATATCTCGGCAACCAAAGGACCGATTGAGACAAATGTAAGACAAATATTGTATCAATCGATTCCTTTTGAACTCTCCTCTTTCATAAATTGCTGAACCAGCCAGTTAGAAGGATCTTTGGTGGCCGGGTTTACATCCATGGTCGGGTTTACCCCATAGTACCCCACTACCTTCACGATGTAGCGGTGGATGTTTTTCTGTTTGTGTTTTTAGGCGATGCGAGCTCCAGGTGTGAGAGTGACGGTGGCAGATCTGCTGGCTGAGTTGTCCGTGTCTTCGTATCCAGTGCAGCGTCTGAGGGAGCGACCGCTGCCCGAGGGTGTGGACAGTTCCAAGCTGGAGTCTTACCTGGACGACGCTGACTTCTTCGACTTGTTCTCCATGTCTCGACAGGCTTTCTACGACCTTCCCGCCTGGAAACAAATACGGCTCAAAAAGGACGCACAGCTCTTCTGATGAAATTCTTTCTCGTCTTCTGCACTGTACGCATTAGAGTACGGACAGTAGTTTATTCATTTGGTTCGCGGTCACTTCGTTGCGGTTTTTTTCGTTGCGGACATTTCGTTGCGGACCTTTCGTTGCCGCGGTCACTTCGTTGCGAGAACTTTCGTTGCGGTCACTTCGTTGCGGTTTTTTTCGTTGCGGACATTTCGTTGCGGCCGTCCTCTGGTCATTTGGTTGCGAGAACTTTCGTTGCTGGTCATTTCGTTGCGAGATTTACCTAAGCTTAAGCCTAAGCCTAAGCCTGCAACGAAATGAACGGCAACGAAAGTACTCGCAACGAAATGACCAGAGGATGGCCGCAACGAAATGTCCGCAACGAAAAAAACCGCAACGAAGTGACCGCAACGAAAGTTCTCGTAACGAAGTGATCACCGCCGCAACGAAGTGACCGCAACGAAGTGACCGGCTACCAAGTGACCGTATCCCATTCATTTACGGTTGAATTGATATACTTACTGTATACGTACGTGTACGTGTAACTTTCAGATAAATTATGAAACATGCAATAATGAAATGAGCTACACCAATTGTCTTTACTTGCTTGTGTAATATAGGTACGTTAGGTATGTATGTGTGTATCTACATCTTAGGTATGACTGAGATGGGCCGTGCGCTCTATGTTAGGGTTTTGCTTTATCCACGTGTTTATTCCCCTCAAATGGTGCCATGGAATGGTCTTCCAACCGTAACTCTTCCATCCGACTCCTACTGTTTGTTCATGCGAAATACTTTTGTGATTCGTTTGGTTCATCCAGCATTTTTTGGTTGTTTTGAAAGTCTTGTTTAGAGGAGCAGTTCTTTATGTTTTATCGTTTTGATTACTACCTACGTGTTCATTTATGAAAGGTAATAAATAATTTGTGAACGATCGCTAAAGATGGTACATTGTCATCAACTAAATAACGGTTGGTACGCACACAATCCCCGTACGTATCTGAAGTAATCAATCGCAGCCGATTTTATGTTCGGTGGATGATGGTTCCTGTTCCTATCTTCAGAGCTCTGTTTTGTTTTTGCCATTGGATTTCTGACCGCTGGTACTTTGCATATCTCTCCAATTTTCTGACTTAGCAACACGGCCTGAACTGAATGAATACCAACAAAAAACAACGTATTGCTGTTTGAGAAAATTTGTCCTTTGCAGCGCCTTAGCATCTCATGTACAATATTACGACACGACACGTAATGCTGGTGCAAATGCCTACGAAACAGCGTACCCTATGTACATACGTACGTACGCATACAGTAAATGTACATACGTACTGGTGTTGTGCGATTCTTCTTACGTCAACATGCATCCACAGGCCATGCTTCTCCGCGATGTCGGCGATCGGTTCAACTGGCCTTGATGTGCTGTAGACCGGCTGGTGCCGGCGGTGACGTTAACGAAGAATGGATGCTGTCCCTGATGCTTGCACTCGACAATCTTCTGCTCCAGCGCCTCCGGAATCATGCGACCTCGACCGTCCACCGGAATCGAAATGCAGTTGTCCGCGCCGATTCCCGCAATCGCCGCCGCACCCCGAATCGAATAGTGACTCTGAAGAGATAAGGGATGTCCATATAAATTACGTTTTACGCTCTGAACAAGGGTATGCGGGGTCAATGCAGCCAGCTACGTATGTATGTTATGTTCGCTTTAGCGTGGTCATGGTTCGACACAATGCAATGAGGATAGACGGACAGACATGGATGCGTCGGATGTACCTCTACGTCGGGCGTCTGTTCTTTTACGTCATGTGAAACGACCCATGAGTCTTTTTCATATGTACGTCTTCCGACGTGAACATAATCAGCTGCGGCAGCGCGGGAATTCTGAGCGGCTTGGATCGAGGAAACACCCAGTGCCGGGCGCAAAGAACCGCGTACAAATTCGAGATGGGTCCGCCTAAACCAGGAAGCAAGCATTTTTCATTGTTCTTTCTTCAACGAAGGAACAATAAAGAATAGAACCAGTGATTTGCATTACCAGGTGCAAAAATTCGTTTTCTCCTCTGGCCATCCGATAAACTCTATCATCTTCTTCAGCAGCTCCTTCTGCCATCAAGATGAACACCGGGAGCAATTTCGTAGGTAAACCTGTACATAATCATAGACTGTGCGTATCGTCACAAAAACGTCAAATCTGGCCTGAGCCAAGGCGAGAGCATTTGTATCACAGGCTACTGCGGGAAGATTATTCGAAACCGGGGATTATTCGGGCCAGAAATAAAGGGGACCTCATCATTCCGAATTCACTTTCACGAATTATGACCCAACACGCAACTTGAGATAAGCTCAGAGATGGCCTCAATTACTACTCAAGCACTACCATTCTACGTATACCGTTGGGGAGTTCATAAAGTACGTCACGCAAAAATTCATCCGTCACCCCCGTCACGCTTTATTGGCCGACCGTCATCCTCCCCCCCCCCCCATAGTACGCTTACTTGTAGGTATGTAACAGTAGAGTGACACATCGTTACGCTTACGTCACATTCGCCGCAACCTCCTCCCCCTATTCTTGGAGTGACGTACTTTATGAGGCTCCCCGAAAGGTATATGTACATGTTTGTGTTTGCAGCCGCCGTGAGCCACTCTCCCGCCAGCGACACCAGATCCAATCCGCAGGAAATCTGGTTGAAGAAACGCGGATGCCCGGTGCGTACTTGATACCGCAGCGTCTGCTCGCAATCGCGAAGCAACTGCTCCAGATCCAGCGGTTCTTGCGGAATGGATAAATCCAGGATGGCTTTCAGCTGTTCCGGGTGGTGAAAATCCAGAATTTTACTGTTGCGATCGTTCATTTCTCGAATGTAATCGAGCAGGATACGGACGACGCTGACCAGAAACTTTTCGGACAACTCACCGCCCTGCTGATTCACAGGAAGCAGCTCTGAAAGTTGAAGACGAGTGTGTGTACGCTTGAGTCGATAGAGTTTATGGATTTTTAGTAATGACTCACAAGTACCGTATTTACCGGTACATAGCCCCCTTTATGCATAGCCCCCTACCTCTCAATTTTTTACTGGTGCTATGCACCGGTAAATACGGTAATCCTGGCTTATACAGAACAAAAGTTGCCACTCAATCAAGCGACTGTACGTTGCTGCTTTGTTCAATTTTCACATTAGATAATACCTGAAGCTTGATGTTTGGCGAGGTCCAATCTCAGGGACTGAAGCTTTTTCGTCAATTCACCAAGTCCATCCGGTGGGTTGGCCATGCTAGTAGTTTTTTCTGAAAACGGCTGACCTGCTAAGCGCAAAACTGTCACCGAAAGGAGAGCACAAATTCGCGAAGAAGCTGGAAATAAATCAAACGCCACCCCTTGACTAATGAGGCGAATGTTTGTCGCGACACCTTATGATTAGCCTTTTGTATAGCTAGATCATTATTCTGCGTACTGTAGGTACATTTCTTTATATTTTTTCGACGTAGGCCTACGCATTATTATGTTGGTAATGTATGTACCGTGCTAGTTGCTACTTTTCTTTTCCGTACTTTTTCGGTGAATGAACAATGCTTGAGGGAAGCTTTATTTCTTGAAGTAGTAAGCGATCAATCAACCAAAGTGTCACCCTGACACAAGACCATCTATTTCTTCGTCATAACGATAACGACAAATGAATGTGCGAACTTTCAATGGCCCAGCTGTTTCAAAATGTCCTTTAGCAAAAACGACCCTGACGTACGTACTTGTGACCGACCATCGCACGATACAAAAAAATAACGAGTGCAGCAGCACGCTCTTTCTTATCACCCACGAGAGACAGAAAAGTTTAGCCCTTTTTCCTCGGGGGCCCAAAAACAAACAGTCGCGCAGGAAAAAGGACGCGGGCAAAAGAAAGAAATCCTAATCTCAAAACTCAAAGATCCCATCCCATCATTTGCTAGTCTTATTTAAGCTTCCGTCTCGGCGCGCGTGACAAAATCCCCGTCAAAATTAATCCTCGAGTACACGTAATCGTTACACGATTCATTGAACGGCATGAATATCTCAGAAATGCTACCGTACTCTTTTTTTCGTTGCCTGTCGGCTCTACGGAGAAGATTCGCTATGTTGTTTCCATACAGAAAGAGCTTCATCTACCCCTTGACTGAACTTTTGACGTGCGATTTCCTTGCGTAATACTGACACGTTCCCTTTTCCGTATATTTTCATAAAATAAAGTTTTATCGAATAGAAGAAGACAATAAATAAAAGCCCTGCAAACGCAAACTACGTACAGGATGACACAAGTAAAACAGAACAGAGAACCACAGTACAGTCTAACACAAGAGACGTATACATACTGTACCTATACCTATGTACCCACATTACAAAATAATTGAACGAAAAGGACTTGACCTTTGACTCTTTGTTTTATCATCGGACACAGAAAATCGGAAATTGGTGAAAGAACATCGAAGACACAGGAAAGCTGTGAAACAAACGACCGCACATCTTTCATCAGAAAATCCCAGCAAGCAAAAACCACAAACAAAACACGCCTCACCTCACACCTGCCCGCTCCACAAAACGCCAACATCAACAACAAACGAACACAGAAGAACACAGGTAAGCAAGAAACCTGCCCACAGGCCAAGCAAATAGCAGCAGAGCATAGGCAACGCAGTAATAACGCGTGGACCACCGTAAACTTGTAGGGTAATGCGGCGTAAACCCGTCCATGGGAAAATCCGGCCACCTAACTTTCAGGGCTGCATATCTCAGCAACCAATGGACCGATTGGGACACAATATTATACCAATCGATTCTTTGAACTCTCCTCTTTCGAATGAGCTCGGATCATCACACGCTGCAACAGCAAGTTCAAAAGAGCTTAGGTGGCCGGGTTTACCCCATGGCCGGATTTACCCCACAGTATGGAGAAGTCGACGTTTTCATATAAATACAAAGGGGGAAGTGACTTGTGCAAGTCCTTGCCCTTTTGTATGGAAGCGTGGACATTCTTGTACAACTTTACGGTGGTCCACGCGTTATCACATGCTCTGTTATTTGCTTGGTTTCGTGGTGCGGCACATACAACAGTATGTACAGTACCCTCCTCCAGCTCGTAAGTATGTTTATGTACACGTGTTGGTTTTACGTACATACATACTGTACGTATCAAACCAACTTTACGTCCAGCGCGAGTTGTCTCTAGAAAGCGGGCTTAAAATACAAAAGTACCTATTACTCCCGCAGACTAGGAATACATGAAACGTAGAGAAATATCCATGAATGAAGTGCGATATTCGCAAAAAACGAGCAAATGCCAGAAGAAAGACAACTCTCTTACTGGACGTTCGATAGTACAGTACGTACATTCAAAGTACCACAAATCACATCCCCCAGTAGGGATATGAAGGTAGGCTACTGTATCAAAAAGAAGATGGCAACTGGCTTAAATTTCGCACGAAAAGAGAGTACCTAGCTGATGGTGTAGTGAGGCCATATCATTCATAATAATCATCGTCATCTAACTTTGAGCGACTCCTTCTCTCTGTTGCACAGACGCTTGTGGTAGTCTTGAGCCAGAGAGTTGATGATGGAGATGATAAAGTACGCCACCATCACTATCACTACCCACTCGAAACAGACTTGCAGCCAGCTGGCCCTCTTAAAACAAACATACACATACATACACTTTACATGCACAGCATAGGTGACAATGGTTGAGGTTCGCTAGCTGTTCTGTCAAGGTACATAGCTCAGCAAAATAGCAAACCCTTGTGAAGTTAACCCATCCTTTATTTCTGGTGCGCGACCATCGAACTATAGGATGGGTTAAGGTCTCAATGCCCTGTTTTTATGAGCGTGGACTCCTGTACTACTAGTGAAGTATCTGGTGATATCTAATTCCAGCTGTTTTCACTTCCTGACACCATACGATCATCCATCTGCTTGTTTTCCGTTCGCTGTTTCTGCTCCAGTCGCGCTCGTCTTCGTACTATGCAAGGACAACTGTCTATGCATGGACTTCTGGATAATTTCGGTCCAGGTCTCTCCTGAGCCAACGAAAGCGAATTGAGAGGAGATCAAGATATCGATCGAAAGCTTGTTACACGATCTCTTTGACGCGCCATAGAGCGCCTCTTGAAACGGCCTCTCCGTGGCGCTATTCTTGATTGAAGCGATAACTTTTTCAAACACGTTTTTCTTGGATAACTTTGCGTAGAGACAACTTATAGAGGCGCCGCAGGTACCGATCGATTCCTCTCGTCAAGACGCGTTGAATGGTGTGCCTCATGTTGAAAAATACTCAGTGGTTCCTTCGGAACACCCAAATCGCATGGTTTTTGGGGCGTTCTTCGGCGTGTCGTACTGCGCCGAATACAACAGCTTTGGCGCTGCCGTTTGGTGTACGTGTAGAAGAAGGGTTGTTCTATATTTACATGATAAGTGATCACTTTTATCTTGCACACAACGGCTACGAGTAAGCCTCAAAGTTGGCTCCGAAACAGGGCATTGAGACCTTAAAGAGGGACTCGCATAAAAAAAGTTGTTGTCGCGAAATAAAAAATAAATCGTCAGAATATATGCAATTTTTAATGACAAATTTAAAAATAAAAAGAAAATTTTAAAAATTCCTTAACAGTCGGTTTTTGCACGCATTTGAAGGTTTTGGAGGCCCTTAGTATAGACTGTACAATTAGACCTTAAAAACGTCCGATATGTAACTTCTTAACCCCACTATCAGATTCCCCATTAAATTTGCTACAAAACCATACTTCTATTTCCCTAGAGGGGGGCAACATATAAAAAAAAAAAGACCAAAAACAACCACAGGGCTGCCCCCTTTGCCACAGTACCACAACAACACGGCATAATGAAAATAAGAGAAAAAAACGGGGGATCGGATATATTCCTTCCCACATCAAGGTAGACGCGATAGCGGAACCTCGAGAGGCTCACGAACGAGTCCGCCGCGTCCCACCTTACTTAGTCATGTGTAAATAGGAGTGACAGAAATAAAAACACACATTTGCTCATAACTCCCGAGCCAAGAGGAGGATTGAGCTGAAATTTTGCATGAAGATTCCCCCTATGGGTATGTATCTACTTGCAAAATTTCAGCTCGATAGGCCTACTGGTTAGGGCGCTACGGGCGAAAACCTATTTTTGAAAGATGAGGACAGCTTATGTACTGAAAATTTGTGACCTCCATAACTTTTCAACGAGTCGAGGGATCGAACTCGGTTTTTTTTTAAAAGATGGGAAATGTAAAGATCTTGGCAAAGTGGTCCGAGCACTTTTTGCGTTTAAGGCCTCTGACACCCTTAAAATTGCGATTTTGTGGTAAAAATAGTTGCAAAGTTACCAAGCATACTCCTCCCTGGATTTTTTTCAGATCTGACTGGTAAGTATACCAAAAGATAGATCTCACTCTACTCTCGATGAGACTTTTTTTTAGATTTTTAAAATTCGCTTTGGTTCTCGAGTTATGAGCTGTCAAAGTTGGCTGTTTTTGTTTGGCTTTAGCAATACTAAAGGGGGTTCGATTTTATAGAAGATTTTTTTTTTTTTATTTATTTACAAAATTTTTCTTTCTAACCCCTATCCTCCCCCAACATCCTCCTTTACCCCCACCCCCTCCGATACTCTCCATAACTAATCAAAAAAAAAAAAAACACAAACAGAACAACTACAACAATTTCAAAAAATAATAAAAAAAAAATAAACAACAAATAAAAAAAAAAAAAAAAACCCCCACACCCCCCCCTTAACAAAAAACAGGACGCGACAGACAGGTGAAAAGAATGCCTTCTGCATTGTTGAGGTCACATATAGCATACCATTCGATTCGTCCTCAAAAGATCTATCGATTGCTGGCCACTGCGACATGCTTATGCCTGATTCACACAGTAAAAAATGCATTCACATAGATGAAAGTCGCAAAAAAGTGCTATTTTTTTCCAAAGTTGAGGACTTGTAGGCTTGTGACATACCATTAGATTCGTCTAAGCAAGATCTATCGATTGGAAACAATTTCTACATGCTCGTTTCCAATATGCCTGATTCACATAGTTTTTAGTTATTCATGTAACATACATAATTATAAAAGAAAACAAAAATTAGCTAAATGTAGGCATATGGGATACCATTCGATTCATCTTCAAAAGATCTATCGATTGCTGCCCACTGCGACTTGCTCATGCCTGATTCACATAGTAAAAAATGCATTCACATTGATCGTAAGTCGCAAAAAGGTGTTAAATTCTTCAGTTTGGAGATTTGTAGGCATGTGACATACCATTCAATTCGTTTTTGCAAGATCTATCAGTTTGGAATAATTTCTACATGCTTCTACCTAATATGCCTGATTCACATAGTTCTAATGTATTCACATAGGCACAAAATAAAACAAAAATTGGCTAAATGTAGTCACGTGATATACCATTCAATTCATCTTGACAAGGTCTACCTATTTCTTGCATTTCTTACTAACCACCTCCTCGCTCATACCTGATTCACATAGTCTAATCAAATTCACATAGGCTCAATTCCACTCAAAAACAAAGAAACGTCCTGTGTAAATTATAATGTATCTTGAAGTTCCACTAGCGCATCTTGTCAACTCGAGCTCGGTTTATTTTTAAAGAATTGCATTGCATGTGTTATGCACATTCACATACTCCAATCTCCTCTCAAAAACATAAAAAATGTTCCATGTAATGTATGATGTATCTGAGGTTCCACTAGCACATCTCATCAACTCGAGCTCGGTTTTTCAAAGATTTGTATGTATTTGTAATGCACATTCAAATAAGGCTCAATTCTTCTTCAACATATTATGTCCCATGCATGTACATATTTACATACATATAATTACCTAGTTAAGATGACCAAATATTATGGTTTGGATCCAGCGTTTTGCATATGATCAGGCATACAGAAGCAGGCGAAGAGGCAACAAAGGTCATTGAAGAGTTTTGTTTGCCATGATTAGGAATGGGCAAAAGTATGCCCGCACCAGTCAGACAGCAGCAGATTGTGCGAGAGGCTGTCAACTTGGAGGGGTAGCAAGTTTCGGCAGTGATGGGTGGTTGGAACCTTCTGGTTTCTGCGCCGTCAACCCCATAAGCATCTGCAGGCTAGTGAGCCTCTCGCTCACTTCCTTCGTGCTCCTTAGGAGCACTTCTCCACTGGTTCCTGCCACGTCTACTTGAAATGTGAGAAGCATATAGGATACAAGCATGTCAAAATTGTTCCCAATCGATACATTTTGTTTTAACACATGCATACAAATCTTTTAAAAACTGAGCTCGAGTTGACGAGATGTGCTAACGGAACCTCGAGATACATTATATACGTAAATTAGGGGATATATGTACCTACATGGGACATTTTTATGTTTTTGAGAGGAATTGAGCCTTATGTGAATGTGCATTACAAATACATACAAATCTTTGAAAAACCGAGCTCGAGTTGATGAGATGTGCTAGTGGAACCTCGAGATACATCATACATTACATGGAACATTTTTTATGTTTTTGAGAGGAGATTGAGTATGTGAATGTGCATAACACATGCAATGCAATTCTTTAAAAATAAACCGAGCTCGAGTTGACAAGATGCGCTAGTGGAACTTCAAGATACATTATAATTTACACAGGACGTTTCTTTGTTTTTGAGTGGAATTGAGCCTATGTGAATTTGATTAGACTATGTGAATCAGGTATGAGCGAGGAGGTGGTTAGTAAGAAATGCAAGAAATAGGTAGACCTTGTCAAGATGAATTGAATGGTATATCACGTGACTACATTTAGCCAATTTTTGTTTTATTTTGTGCCTATGTGAATACATTAGAACTATGTGAATCAGGCATATTGGGTAGAAGCATGTAGAAATTATTCCAAACTGATAGATCTTGCAAAAACGAATTGAATGGTATGTCACATGCCTACAAATCTCCAAACTGAAGAATTTAACACCTTTTTGCGACTTACGATCAATGTGAATGCATTTTTTACTATGTGAATCAGGCATGAGCAAGTCGCAGTGGGCAGCAATCGATAGATCTTTTGAAGATGAATCGAATGGTATCCCATATGCCTACATTTAGCTAATTTTTGTTTTCTTTTATAATTATGTATGTTACATGAATAACTAAAAACTATGTGAATCAGGCATATTGGAAACGAGCATGTAGAAATTGTTTCCAATCGATAGATCTTGCTTAGACGAATCTAATGGTATGTCACAAGCCTACAAGTCCTCAACTTTGGAAAAAATAGCACTTTTTTGCGACTTTCATCTATGTGAATGCATTTTTTACTGTGTGAATCAGGCATAAGCATGTCGCAGTGGCCAGCAATCGATAGATCTTTTGAGGACGAATCGAATGGTATGCTATATGTGACCTCAACAATGCAGAAGGCATTCTTTTCACCTGTCTGTCGCGTCCTTAAGTATTGCTAAAGCCAAACAAAAACAGCCAACTTTGACAGCTCATAACTCGAGAACCAAAGCGAATTTTAAAAATCTAAAAAAAGTCTCATCGAGAGTAGAGTGAGATCTATCTTTTGGTATACTTACCAGTCAGATCTGAAAAAAATCCAGGGAGGAGTATGCTTGGTAACTTTGCAACTATTTTTACCACAAAATCGCAATTTTAAGGGTGTCAGAGGCCTTAAACGCAAAAAGTGCTCGGACCACTTTGCCAAGATCTTTACATTTCCCATCTTTTAAAAAAAAACCGAGTTCGATCCCTCGACTCGTTGAAAAGTTATGGAGGTCACAAATTTTCAGTACATAAGCTGTCCTCATCTTTCAAAAATAGGTTTTCGCCCGTAGCGCCCTAACCAGTAGGCCTATCGAGCTGAAATTTTGCAAGTAGATACATACCCATAGGGGGAATCTTCATGCAAAATTTCAGCTCAATCCTCCTCTTGGCTCGGGAGTTATGAGCAAATGTGTGTTTTTATTTCTGTCACTCCTATTTACACATGACTAAGTAAGGTGGGACGCGGCGGACTCGTTCGTGAGCCTCTCGAGGTTCCGCTATCGCGTCTACCTTGATACCTTAATTCTATCCTATAGTTCGATGGTCGCGCACCAGAAATAAAGGATGGGTTAACTTCACAAGGGTTTGCTATTTGCTCGAGCTATGTACCTTGACAGAACAGCTAGCGAACCTCAACCATTGTCACCGACGCCTGCGGCATGTAAAGTGTATGTATGTGTATGTTTGTTTTAAGAGGGCCAGCTGGCTGCAAGTCTGTTTCGAGTGGGTAGTGATAGTGATGGTGGCGTACTTTATCATCTCTCATCATCAACTCTCTGGCTCAAGACTACCACAAGCGTCTGTGCAACAGAGAGAAGGAGTCGCTCAAAGTTAGATGACGATGATTATTATGAATGATATGGCCTCACTACACCATCAGCTAGGTACTCTCTTTTCGTGCGAAATTTAAGCCAGTTGCCATCTTCTTTTTGATACAGTAGCCTACCTTCATATCCCTACTGGGGGATGTGATTTGTGGTACTTTGAATGTACGTACTGTACTATCGAACGTCCAGTAAGAGAGTTGTCTTTCTTCTGGCATTTGCTCGTTTTTTGCGAATATCGCACTTCATTCATGGATATTTCTCTACGTTTCATGTATTCCTAGTCTGCGGGAGTAATAGGTACTTTTGTATTTTAAGCCCGCTTTCTAGAGACAACTCGCGCTGGACGTAAAGTTGGTTTGATACGTACAGTATGTATGTACGTAAAACCAACACGTGTACATAAACATACTTACGAGCTGGAGGAGGGTACTGTACATACTGTTGTATGTGCCGCACCACGAAACCAAGCAAATAACAGAGCATGTGATAACGCGTGGACCACCGTAAAGTTGTACAAGAATGTCCACGCTTCCATACAAAAGGGCAAGGACTTGCACAAGTCACTTCCCCCTTTGTATTTATATGAAAACGTCGACTTCTCCATACTGTGGGGTAAATCCGGCCATGGGGTAAACCCGGCCACCTAAGCTCTTTTGAACTTGCTGTTGCAGCGTGTGATGATCCGAGCTCATTCGAAAGAGGAGAGTTCAAAGAATCGATTGGTATAATATTGTGTCCCAATCGGTCCATTGGTTGCTGAGATATGCAGCCCTGAAAGTTAGGTGGCCGGATTTTCCCATGGACGGGTTTACGCCGCATTACCCTACAAGTTTACGGTGGTCCACGCGTTATTACTGCGTTGCCTATGCTCTGCTGCTATTTGCTTGGCCTGTGGGCAGGTTTCTTGCTTACCTGTGTTCTTCTGTGTTCGTTTGTTGTTGATGTTGGCGTTTTGTGGAGCGGGCAGGTGTGAGGTGAGGCGTGTTTTGTTTGTGGTTTTTGCTTGCTGGGATTTTCTGATGAAAGATGTGCGGTCGTTTGTTTCACAGCTTTCCTGTGTCTTCGATGTTCTTTCACCAATTTCCGATTTTCTGTGTCCGATGATAAAACAAAGAGTCAAAGGTCAAGTCCTTTTCGTTCAATTATTTTGTAATGTGGGTACATAGGTATAGGTACAGTATGTATACGTCTCTTGTGTTAGACTGTACTGTGGTTCTCTGTTCTGTTTTACTTGTGTCATCCTGTACGTAGTTTGCGTTTGCAGGGCTTTTATTTATTGTCTTCTTCTATTCGATAAAACTTTATTTTATGAAAATATACGGAAAAGGGAACGTGTCAGTATTACGCAAGGAAATCGCACGTCAAAAGTTCAGTCAAGGGGTAGATGAAGCTCTTTCTGTATGGAAACAACATAGCGAATCTTCTCCGTAGAGCCGACAGGCAACGAAAAAGAGTACGGTAGCATTTCTGAGATATTCATGCCGTTCAATGAATCGTGTAACGATTACGTGTACTCGAGGATTGATTTTGACGGGGATTTTGTCACGCGCGCCGAGACGGAAGCTTAAATAAGACTAGCAAATGATGGGATGGGATCTTTGAGTTTTGAGATTAGGATTTCTTTCTTTTGCCCGCGTCCTTTTTCCTGCGCGACTGTTTGTTTTTGGGCCCCCGAGGAAAAAGGGCTAAACTTTTCTGTCTCTCGTGGGTGATAAGAAAGAGCGTGCTGCTGCACTCGTTATTTTTTTTGTATGTGCGATGGTCGGTCACAAGTACGTACGTCAGGGTCGTTTTTTCTAAATGACATTTTTAAACAGCTGGGCCATTGAAAGTTCGCACATTCATTTGTCGTTATCGTTATGACGAAGAAATAGATGGTCTTGTGTCAGGGTGACACTTTGGTTGATTGATCGCTTACTACTTCAAGAAATAAAGCTTCCCTCAAGCATTGTTCATTCACCGAAAAAGTACGGAAAAGAAAAGTAGCAACTAGCACGGTACATACATTACCAACATAATAATGCGTAGGCCTACGTCGAAAAAATATAAAGAAATGTACCTACAGTACGCAGAATAATGATCTAGCTATACAAAAGGCTAATCATAAGGTGTCGCGACAAACATTCGCCTCATTAGTCAAGGGGTGGCGTTTGATTTATTTCCAGCTTCTTCGCGAATTTGTGCTCTCCTTTCGGTGACAGTTTTGCGCTTAGCAGGTCAGCCGTTTTCAGAAAAAACTACTAGCATGGCCAACCCACCGGATGGACTTGGTGAATTGACGAAAAAGCTTCAGTCCCTGAGATTGGACCTCGCCAAACATCAAGCTTCAGGTATTATCTAATGTGAAAATTGAACAAAGCAGCAACGTACAGTCGCTTGATTGAGTGGCAACTTTTGTTCTGTATAAGCCAGGATTACCGTATTTACCGGTGCATAGCACCAGTAAAAAATTGAGAGGTAGGGGGCTATGCATAAAGGGGGCTATGTACCGGTAAATACGGTACTTGTGAGTCATTACTAAAAATCCATAAACTCTATCGACTCAAGCGTACACACACTCGTCTTCAACTTTCAGAGCTGCTTCCTGTGAATCAGCAGGGCGGTGAGTTGTCCGAAAAGTTTCTGGTCAGCGTCGTCCGTATCCTGCTCGATTACATTCGAGAAATGAACGATCGCAACAGTAAAATTCTGGATTTTCACCACCCGGAACAGCTGAAAGCCATCCTGGATTTATCCATTCCGCAAGAACCGCTGGATCTGGAGCAGTTGCTTCGCGATTGCGAGCAGACGCTGCGGTATCAAGTACGCACCGGGCATCCGCGTTTCTTCAACCAGATTTCCTGCGGATTGGATCTGGTGTCGCTGGCGGGAGAGTGGCTCACGGCGGCTGCAAACACAAACATGTACATATACCTTTTAGGGGAGCCTCATAAAGTACGTCACTCCAAGAATAGGGGGAGGAGGTTGCGGCGAATGTGACGTAAGCGTAACGATGTGTCACTCTACTGTTACATACCTACAAGTAAGCGTACTATGGGGGGGGGGAGGATGACGGTCGGCCAATAAAGCGTGACGGGGGTGACGGATGAATTTTTGCGTGACGTACTTTATGAACTCCCCTACGGTATACGTAGAATGGTAGTGCGTGAGTAGTAATTTAGGCCATCTCTTAGCTTATCTCAAGTTGCGTGTTGGGGCATAATTCGTGAAAGTGAATTCGGAATGATGAGTTCCCCTTTATTTCTGGCCCGAATAATCCCCGGTTTCGAATAATCTTCCCGCAGTAGCCTGTGATACAAATGCTCTCGCCTTGGCTCAGGCCAGATTTGACGTTTTTGTGACGATACGCAAAGTCTATGATTATGTACAGGTTTACCTACGAAATTGCTCCGGTGTTCATCTTGATGGAGAAGGAGCTGCTGAAGAAGATGATAGAGTTTATCGGATGGCCAGAGGGAGACGGAATTTTTGCACCTGGTAATGCAATGCGCTGGTTCTATTCTTTATTGTTCCTTCGTTGAAGAAAGAACAATGAAAAATGCTTGCTTCCTGGTTTAGGCGGATCCATCTCGAATTTGTACGCGGTTCTTTGCGCCCGGCACTGGGTGTTTCCTCGATCCAAGCCGCTCGGAATGCACACCGTGCCGCAGCTGATTATGTTCACGTCGGAAGACGTACGTATGAAAAAGACTCATGGGTCGTTTCACATGACGTAAAAGAACAGACGCCCGACGTAGTAGGGTACATCCGACGCATCCATGTCTGTCCGTCTATCCTCATTGCATTGTGTCGAACCATGACCACGCTAAAGCGAACATAACATACATACGTAGCTGGCTGCATTGACCCCGCATACCCTTGTTCAGAGCGTAAAACGTAATTTATATGGACATCCCTTATCTCTTCAGAGTCACTATTCGATTCGGGGTGCGGCGGCGACTGCGGGAATCGGCGCGGACAACTGCATTTCGATTCCGGTGGACGGTCGAGGTCGCATGATTCCGGAGGCGCTGGAGCAGAAGATTGTCGAGTGCAAGCATCAGGGACAGCATCCATTCTTCGTTAACGTCACCGCCGGCACCACCGTCTACGGCGCATTCGACCCCATCGAACCGATCGCCGACATCGCGGAGAAGCATGGCCTGTGGATGCATGTTGACGTAAGAAGAATCGCACAACACCAGTACGTATGTACATTTACTGTATGCGTACGTACGTATGTACATAGGGTACGTTATTTAGTAGGCATTTGCACCAGCATTACGTGTCGTGTCGTAATATTGTACATGAGATGCTAAGGCGCTGCAAAGGACAAATTTTCTCAAACTAATCTTGGTGGTACCTACTGTGGTACATACCTTCTCATGGATGCAAGACACGACGACAGTGCCATTTTCTGTTATGTGTAGGCTGCTTGGGGTGGTGGACTGTTGCTGTCTCAGCGTTTCCGACACAAGCTAGCTGGCGTCGAAAGAGCGCACTCCGTCACCTGGAACCCGCACAAATTGCTCGGCGCACTCCTCCAGTGCTCCGCCGTCCTCATCCGTCAAGATGTACATTCCCGTAACATACAGTATTATGGCAATATTGGAAATATGGGATAATAATTCGGGTTACCTCTATATTTTTAGTTAGAGATGCGACTTTGGAAAACCCAGCAATATACCTACTTCATGGAACCATCAGATACGTAGCCAGTAGAGTGCGCATAAGGATAGTTTTGATTCCATAATCACCAAAAATGAAATAGGTCGGGATTGCCCGAATTACCCCCGGCCCAAATTACCCCGCGCTGTCATAATGGTTGGGCTATGAAGAAGTTGATTGTGTAGCCTACTACATGCTGGATTATTGGATGGATGGATGTGGTTGTTTTGTTCGCGCCGTTTTAGGGCCTCCTGTTTCAATGTAATCAGATGTCTGCGGATTACCTGTTCCAACAAGATAAGCCGTACGATTGCAATTTTGACACAGGTGACAAAGCCATCCAATGCGGAAGACACAACGACATCTTCAAGTTCTGGCTCATGTGGAGAGCAAAAGTAAAAACTGGAGGAAACCACTCTATGCATGCGTTTGTACGTACATACTTACCTACAGTACATACTGTATGTACGTATGTAACTATGATGGAAATGGACCATATTGTGAAATATGTGCAGGGCACGAGCGGCTACGAGAAGCAGATCAATCGATTGATGGATTTGACACAGTATTTCATCGATCGCATCCGAAACACACCAGGCTATGAATTGGTGATGGAAGAAGTAAGCTATGACCCACTTTCCCTTTACAGCCAGCTTACAATATCCCATCATCGACCATGCCTGCCTAGGTAGCAGGAACTGATAATTTGGTAAAAATTCACAGACAGAATACGTCAACGTCTGCTTCTGGTACATTCCACCCAGTTTGAGACAACTGGATCCGGCGGAGAAGAAAGCCAGATTGGAAAAGGTTTGTCATCTTTCTTTTCTTTGAGCGGGAAGTTTTGCTTCTCCCTCCAATGGGCGTGTGTATAGTACCTGAATACCTGAACTTGTAGGCGCGCCACTGAATACCTGAACTTGTAGACACGGTTAGTGCACCATCATGGTCTTTAGCTCATGATTCGATCATGACTGGGGTTGTAAAGCCAGTAGAAACTGGAAAACAAGGGAGTATGAATTTCCGTGACTGGTACTGTACATAACGTGTACGTACATAGTTGTACTTGTAAATAATATATAATACTATGCATCGTATCAAAGCGCTGTTTTGTCTAGATCGCGCCCAAGATCAAGGCGAAAATGATGAACACCGGCACGACGATGGTCGGTTATCAGCCGGACAAGCAGCGACCCAATTTCTTCCGTATGATCATCTCGAACCCAGCCATCACCAAGGAGGATCTCGACTTTCTCGTTGAGGAAATCATCAACTTCGGCAAAGATCTCTAATTGCTCGAACTCGAGGAATTCTATGGTGTTCATCTTCAATCGCATGCCAAAGCTCGGTGTCATAGTATTAGACTAGTCATTCCAGAATGCCAAATTGTTGCCAGTACATACTTTTATTGACTGTTGCAACAAGATTTTCCTTATTTTATATTATTCGACGCATTTTATGCGTACATAGAGCAGGAAAAACGCATGAGAAGAGAGAGTATCCGTATAATGTTATTACTGTACATAGCTAATGCAGTAGTAGTTAGGTAGCAGTACAGTACAAGAATACATACGAGTCGCTTTAAAAATGCGTAGGTACACAGGTTACGTTACAGAACTGTTGTGATATATTTTAACTAACACTATGGTAGTATGTATGTACGTACATAGTACACCTACAGTACGTACAATAAGAATGCAAAGTGGTGGACATACCGTCAAATTGGTAAATTAACCTACGTTATGTTGTTTTCAACAAAAGGCCGTCACAAACTGAAAACATGGCATGAAACTAGTATTTCCGGTAAGCCATTCCATAGGAAGCTTGCCTGCAAGATGCCTCTAAAACTTACAGCAGTAAAAAGACGTGAAATTAGAGATAAACACAAAGAAATGAAAGTGAACGCCACAAAAAGTAACGAAAACTAGGGTGTACTACGAGCATGATATATATAATATAGATTTAGGGATCAACCTTACTGATTCATGCTGAGATGTTACCATATACTGAATCTCGAAATCATATATGCCTGCCACATGCTTATCAATAATCATTCCATCACCTGTTGGCTATCCCTTTAATTTCAAACACCTGCGCCCAAAAGCATTGGACGGCAATACTTATTCATAGAACCAAAAGCACAAACGAACAACCAGTAGTGACAGAGCGACAGTAAAACATAATAGCAGCAGCTAGGAAAACAAAAAATACGTTCGTACGTACAGTATTTAGTTTATATTTTAACATGCATCCGTCCGTCCAACGTCCACTCAAAAAATGAGCCTCTCAAAAGCCTACCGCAGTACGAAGAATGTACTTGTTTCAGAACTTTCCCACCTCATACAACCGCCAACCCTGCAGGGTGTCAAAAAGTCTCGAGACTGTTCTCTTCTGCTCCCGTATTCGCCGGCGCTGGGCCTGGGGAAGTGGGCGATAACTGCTGCTGTGCGCTGGGTGACTGGGGCGGCAGCGGCGAGGGCTCGGTGCCCGTGCCCGTGCCTAGGCCCGACTCTTCGCCGGCAGAATCGACGCGCGGACTGGCGCCACCGGCGTGGTTGGACTCGGAGTTAAAGTTGAGAGGCTCGTCGAAGATCTGAACAAATTACAGTTGCATTAAAAAATTATTGCGGTAGGTGAGCAGGTGGTAGGAAAAATGTGGAAGCAACGCGGCATCGGGTAAGGTAAGATACGTAATGATATGTACTGTTGCACTGCATGAATATGTGTTGTATGTACCCTACCTCCACATTTCCACCTCCCGGCTTGTGCTTCGCATTGTCCAGGGACCCGACTTTGGACTTGGCTGTCTCATGAAACTCCAACTTCTCATCCTTTATCTGCAAGACATAGTGCAACTGCAAATCGTAAGGAAACATGTACGCAAATAGCATGTAAAAACAAAACAGGTATGGATGGAGCACATACTTTGACATGCCCACCAGCTGGCTGATGTTGAGCATTCTCCAGGCTACCAATTTTCGGCTTGGCCTTGTCTTTGAATTCCAATTTTCGATCCTCAATCTGGAAGGGAAAAAAATCGCTGCAGGTCGGTAAGTACGCAAGACAGTACCCTCCTGTGTTACAGGGTGTCTCACGTAGACCTACCTAACGAATCAGCCTTATAACTTCCGTATTACAGTAGATATTGAGCTGAAATTTGGTCCCCAGAAACCCAAGAAAATACCATACTTTGTGGCAAAATTTGAGCCAGGTAAGTCAAGTAGGGATGATATTACGAGCTTGCGCAGTTGCGACCACTTTTTTCAACATTTTGAAATCAGTGGTGCCACTATTGACCTCGACAGACCCTTAAAGGCTGTTATGGGTGGTAAATCGCCTGTATTTTTGAATTCTTTGTGTTCTGGACTGTGGTCTTGTTCAGCCATTGTTGTTTCACCATATTACCTCGTTGGATAAGCTGCTTGACCATGCTGAGCAGAAGGTTCTTATCTCAAAGCCATGCTCAGTGCGGAAAATGATAAAAACAGGGTCCAAAATGTCTAAGCCTGTAATTTTGTACGCTGTGGGCCTATTTGGTTCAAATTTTGCCACTTAGTATGGTATATTCTTGGGTTTCTGGGGACAAAATTTCAGCTTGATATCTACTGTAATACGGAAGTTATAAGGCTAAGTCGTTGGGTAGGTCTACGTGAGACACCCTGTAGTTGTGTAAGATTTCCGCAAGTTTTTGGAATAAGACGGAAAACCGATCGATAATGCGTTGGGTGATGCTGCGTTTGATAGTGGAAAACCCGACCAAAGGAGTGACCAGAAAAAATGAACGCCTCTCCTCCGTCTTTCAAAAACTTGAGGCAACTATACAGTACGAACCTTTTTATCTCCACCAGCCGGCTTATGCGTGGCGTTCTCCATGGAGCCAATTTTGGACTGGGCGTTCCACTTTAGCGGCTTCGACTCGATCTTCTTCGTGCCGCCCCCCGGCTTGTATGCGGCGTTCTGCAGACTGCCGATGCGCGACTGCGCCTTGGCGTTGAAGTCCAGCTTCTGCGTCTCCACCTTCTTCGTTCCGCCCGCCGGCTTGTACTGAGACGCGTGCTCCAAGGAGCCGATCTTGGACTCCGCCTTCCACTCCAGCTTCTTCGTTTCAACCTGCAGCAGAATGCGACCACAGCATTACCCATGAATGTCGTGCATTTGGATGGCGGTATGTGGCCATAACACGTATTGAATGTAGGCGAATGTGTGTTGCGTGTAATGGACCAGTTGCACTAAGAATAATGGGTGGTCGCGAGCTGACTCGCCTTGTATTGCTCTTTTCAATACATTTTCCCCTTTATCCCTTACCAAGCAATGAAATGCACTGAAAAAATGTGAAACCCATAATTCTTAGCTATAGCGCAACTGGCCCATTGCATGCAGTGCTGAGGACGTATGTACAGCATGTGTATCTCACAACATGCTGCAGCACCTTGACTTTTCCACCGGCTGGCTTGTGTGCAGCGTTCTGCAGGGAGCCCACCTTGGAGCTGGCTTTCCATTCCACCTTGTGCGA
The DNA here is from genome assembly GCA_030247985.1 of Epsilonema sp. ZAB3_2. Lineage (NCBI taxonomy): Eukaryota > Metazoa > Nematoda > Chromadorea > Desmodorida > Epsilonematidae > Epsilonema > Epsilonema sp. ZAB3_2. The sequence continues at coordinate 47,443 of JASAMW010007427.1, forward strand.
CTCGATCTACAACAAAACCCAGATCACCAAAAGTTATCATCCCAGATCACCAAAAGTTACCACTATGTACAGGAGACAAAAGCAAAGAACGATGTAGGTAATATCTTGGCTCAAAATACCTTTATATTTGTACACCATCTCATACCTTTTTCTCTCCACCTCCAGGCCGATATTTGATGTTGTCGTTTGCTCCAATCTTCGACTTTATCTGTTTCTTCTCCGCACTTCCACCTGGAAAATTAAAACAGATTCTCACATCACAATGCCGAAAGAATAGGCACAGTAGCAATAATGTCCCTACCATATGGCAATCTCAGTAGAAAAACCTACAGGTAACACTATACTGACGCATAAAGTGATGCGCACTTTTTGGTGGCTTCGGCTTTTTGGCAGAGACTGAGGCTGGTTCAGCAACGGCAACCTCCTCACTGGGCATCTCCTCCATAGCTGCTAGCATTGCCTTTGGCAAACTTTGGAGGACGGCAACTTTATCTTTGCGCTACCCAATATGCCGAAATGTAAAATTATTTTCTCAAATAATTGAGTTTGAACGCAAGTTGAAATTGAAAATGTCCAGGATACTGTAGATAAGAAAAAGAATGGAGAATAAGTCTCAACTCTTTCGTATGTAGCGAAAACTTTTAAGCTTCTTGGGAACGCTCGACAAACGGGCAAGAAGCGTTGGAAAAAGCGAAACTGGCATAAAATACCAGAAAAAGCCGATGAGCTTGACCGAACAGGCATCCAGCCAGTAACAAACACGTGACTTGACTCAATTACGAACGCTCCCAACATGGCAGAAAATATGTACATATACGACGTAAACGAAGATCACTTCAGCTGATCGTTCCATGTATACGCAACATACGTAGATACCATTAGAGCCTAGAGGACGTACGTACGTACGAACGTATGTATGTACACATGAAGTAGTGTACAGGGTGTCCCACGTAAACCTACCTAACGATCCAGCCTTATTACTTCTGTATTACAGTAGATATCAAGCTCGAATTTTGTCCCCAGAAACCTAAGAATATGCCATTTCTTGTGGCTAAATTTGAGCCAAATAGGTCAACTAGGGATGAAATTACGAGCTTGCAAATTTGTGACTACGTTTTTCAACATTTTGAAATGAGTTGTGCCTCTATTGACCTTGACAGCTCCTTGAAGGCTGTTATGTGCAGTAAATCGCCTGTATTTTTGTATCCTTTGTATTCTGGACCGTGATGACGTTCAGCCATTATTGTTCCGCCATATTTCCATGTTGGATGAGCTGCTTGACCATGCTCAGCAGAAGATTTTAGTCCCAAAACCACGCTCAGTGCGGAAAATGCGAAAAACAGGGTCCAAAATTTCCAAGCTTGTAATTTCATCCTTAGTTGACCTATCTGGCTCAAATTTTTCCACAACAAATGGCATATTCTTGGGTTTCTGGGGACAAAATTTCATCTTGATATCTACTGTAATACAGAAGTTATAAGGCTGGATCTTTAGGTAAGCTTACGTGGGACACCCTGTAGTATGTTTGTACGTAGCTGCTAAAAGCTACCAGTAGTGTGCGTTTCGCAAAAACCGTCAATACACCCATGCAACCGCTTGTCGTGTTTGAGACACACACGCCATGCTCTTGATTCGATATTCTCGCTCTATCTCCTAATCAGCTTCTGCCATTACGTCCTTTACTTACCCAATTCCCATCCCATCCCAATAATTACATGTATTTGAGAGTCCGAAAAGCGCCAAAAAATGTCACTACATTATTATAAAAACGTACGTATACGTACACGTCTTTGGCATGCAGCCATCTCATTACATCAGAGACGAACGCTAAAGCGATCATAAAACTGGATGAACATGAATCTGGATGAACATCAATGACTCAGGGGGTCAGAGCTTAGAATTATGTAAAGCTCATGCACCGCGCCGTACGTTACGTACAGTAAGTACGCACGAACTTACTAAAGTGCGTACGTACCAATACATAAACGCATCAACTACACGTACGTACCTGCCGCAGGAGATTTAGCAGCGGTGGATGGGGTTGCGTTGCTGGCCATGGTCTTAGCAGCTGTGGATGTGCCAGGCGTTGCTCCAGTAGTCCTGGAAGCAGACGAAGCAGTGGGTCGACTTAGCCGGGCGCTTGCCGCCGCCGCTGTCGGACTTGTCTTTGCAGCAGGAGCTGAAAAACAAACCATACATACAGTCGGTGATCTGAGCCGAACTTTTAGTGGAGACGGCATATCAACCTACGTATCAACCTTGGCCATCACGAGAAACAATTTTATTGTTGCAAATAACCCCTGATCAAAAACTGATCAAGAAAACATAAATATCTCACCATTAGGCCCAATGCCCAGTCTACCTACCATACCCAAGCTAATCGAGAAGGAAAATTTGCCAGATGTGCCAGCGAATCGAACTCTGGACCTCTCGCGTTCCAGGCGAGCGCCTAACTATTTGACCACACACCCGGATGACCTCAGTCACACAATTTCCCCTTTTGATCATGGCAGCTAGCCAGCCATTACCTGACGGAGCTTTCGGCTTCTGTTCGGGTGTCAGTTTCGCAGCAGCTAGCGGTCTTGTCGTGGATGATGCAGGGGTTTTGGTAGTTGCAGCTTTGGGCGGAGAGACCTTAGCTGGTGCCTTTGGCGATGGGGCAGATAGTCCACCTGCTGCCGCCTGTCTTTGTTTCGGGGTCGGTGGCGTTGTTCCTTTAGACGGTGCAGGAGCAGTGGGTGGGTGCTTCTTTTCACCCGAAGCTGCACCGGATTTTGGTGACGACTGTTTCGCCGGTGCTGGTTTTGGTTTGTCCTTTTGGGCTTGGGTCACAGCAGGAACAGCAGCTGCCTCGATAATTGGTGCCTGAAAAATATCGCGGGATTCAGCCCGTCATAAAATCAGCAGTCAGCTTATTTCAACTAGACGTCGTAAGAATCTTCGCATTGCCGTAAATGCCACTCCCTATTTACGAACGTTTATCAAACGAACGAAACCACAGAAACACGCGTTAGGCCTACACGTTTGTCAAGTATTTTCTCCGCCCAATACGATATTGGTGAAGGGCGTAGGCATGCGCAGACACAAAAAGGCGCTCGTAAAATCAAGCCTATCGCTATCAAACCCAACCACATAAATAAATAATCCTGCCATCCCCTTATCAGCAATCATGTAATACGACACCAGCCATAAACGTGGGCAAATATGCCCGAGTAAAGTACACAACAACAGCTTCTGCTTTTCAGCTTCTGTGCAGTGAGTGAAGCTGTCTGACTATTCCTAGGCTACTAATGCGCTTGATTACCCGCGAATGCATACGTGGGCACAATGCTACATACTAGAGATGGAGACTAGAAAGAACTGGCTAACTGCTATGCGCAGAGTGGAGAAATAGTCACATCCTCCTCTGGCTTCTTACGCCTAGTCGCGTCTATACGCAGCCATGTGCCAATAATCCAGCGCGGAATAAATTATTCATAGCTCGGAACGCCATTGTAGTATGCATATGCGCTGAAGCTTATACGGCTAGAGCTTATGCTTTTTCCATTTTCTCATATGCTCCGCACAAGAATGTGCTACCTACGAAGCATGCGTAAGCACAGCACCTAGCACAAGTAATTGACTCCCATAGCGTATCGCATTGAAAATCAAAGTGACACCTCAATTTACGTAAGGCCATAAGAAATGAGTAGGTACTCCATGATCTCACCTCTGGTTGAGGAAGTGTAGCAGTAGGCGAAGGGTTAACTACTGCTGGAGGCGGAGAAACCGGCGAAGGGTTAACTTCTTCTGGAGGCGGAGAGATAGCAGTAGGTGATGGGTTATCTGCTACTGCTGGAACAGGAGACAGAGATGGCTGTTGAGCTACTACTGGAGATGAAGTCGGAGATGGGGAACTGGTCACTTGCTCCTGCTGATTTTCCACAGGTGATTGAATGTGGCTGTTCACAGCTGCAGAAATGCTCGTGGCTGCTGCAGCAGTAGCTGCTGGTTCAGATGGCGCTTGATGGCCTGTAACAGAGGTGGCCCCCAGTTCACTGTCATGGGAAAGACGGCGAAGCTTGGACGGGCTTTTCGGCTTCAAGTTTTTCAGCTTAAACTTTTTCAGCTTGTTCAGCATGATAGCAAACGAGGTAGGTTTATACTGGAGTAAGTGATTTTAGGGTTTTACGTAGATTTATGTTGCGGCAGTTTTAGAAATAGTAAATCGACGACTCCGTACGGTCACTGGAAGGCCGTCAATATTTGGCTAGAAGATCAAAAGCTCTCTTGTGTTTGCCACTGTGTCCACGCAACAGGCTACAGCTCACATCAGTCACTGCGGCGGGAAAAGGCACTCAATTGCTGGCAATAGGCGTGTAATATCAAAAGCTGCTATAGATATTAGCTTCTGGTGCTTTTCGGCAGCTGAATACATCAAGCAGAAATAACTTGTTTGGCCCGAACAATATCATGCGAAATGAATGCCATATTGTTGTTTGCGTTGTCGTATGTATACAAGCCGCATCGAGTGTAATATTCTATGGATAGCCCCATGTCGTGAGGATGTAGGTGTACATTTGGTATAAAATTATAGAAACTACTTGTAGTGGCTTACATTCTACTCTACGTAGACGCGTGTGAGCAAAAATACTAGCTTGACGTCAAGCACTCTTATACAGTACTTGTTTTCAGCTCATTGAGAACTAACGTGCCCTATAGTCCCGGGGTGTAAAAATGGAGGTTATCCATGAGGGAGTAAACGATGTATACATACGTAAACACTGTATATACTGTACATTACCGAAACCACCGCCCGTACATTATAAAATACAAGTACTAGGACTAAAATCTAGAGCTCTCACGGGTACCCGGACCCGGAACAGGAAAACCCATTTTTACTGCTACCGGACCCGGAGACGGAAAAATAGAAAAAAAGACAAAATGGGTGAGGTATTATAATTTCACAATATTTTTTTTTCTTCTCTATTTATTAGATTTTTTCATTAAATATTTAAAATAAAAGAGAAAAGAAATATATTAATTTATATATACACACAAAAAAAAGAATATATATTTATATCCAAATCTCACACTTTGATGTTTTGTATTAAAAAAACAAAAAAATAAAAAATACAGAAAATTAAAAGCAAAAAATAAAGAAACAAAAAACGTACACACACACATACTACAACAACAGAAGAATAATATGCGAGAGGAATACGTGAACACAACAACATAAACACCAAAGAAAAAACCAACACCACCACGACCCGACCCGGACCGCGAGGGCACGGGAACACCGCACCCAGACCCCGACCAGGAACAGCACAAACCCAACACGCGCGACCACTAAAATCATATTACTGTACATACGTTAATAAGTACTTACCTGAATCAGGAGAAGCCAGCAAGTCTAGCGGATCTGCTCCGTTGAATACGGGCTGCTCAGACGAAGCGGGGGCCGGGTAACTTTCCGGAGGTGGCACCGACGAATCTTTCGGTGCTTGCGGAGCGATTTTTGTCGGTTCTTCACCACCGCCGATTTGGCCGTTACTCTCAGCAAATGGATCGCCTGAACCTTGTATCTTTGCGTTAACCGGTGGCGGATCTGCGAATTGCGGATGAAAATCCTGCTGGAGGTTTTCTGCGCCAGGAAAAGTTGGCGAACTGTCGTGGTCGACTGGTGAGTGGGTTCCGTTGGGTAACTGCTGCTGCGTAGAAGGAGCACTGGTTGGCTCAAGAAAAGGGACAGCAGGAGGAGGGAATGCAGCTTCCACTTCCGCAATCGTTCCTACAGCTCCACCCAGAATGACGGAAGGCTTCTGCTGTTGTTCCGCACTGCCGCTTAAAGGGTCGACTACTCCCGGTAGAAGGATAGTGGCCGTTTCTTCAGTAGGAAACGAAGAATGCTGCTGCTCTGTAGGAGGAGGAGGAATAATAGAAGTAGGCTCTGCCTGTACCGCTGCTTGCCCACCAAGATCGATTAGTTGCTCCATGCTTCCTCTTTTAGCTCCCCAACTTTGTTCTTGCTCCTTTATGCAGAAAAAAGGAGGATAAGAGAAATAAAGTACAAAGACGATGAAGGAGATACGTACGTACGTACAGTATTATTATGTACGTACCGTACCGTATAGCTCACGGGAGGAAACTGCTTCCAATTATTCTAGGGCAAAGGGACACAGGGACGGTGCAGCTGCTTGCTTGGTCGAGTCTTTCGACGGATGAATTTCCAAAGCCTAAACAAGGGAGAAACAGCTGGCTGAAACATAAGCTGCCACACTATTGAACAGTACCGTGCACATTTTCTTCCAATGGCATGGAACGTGCGAACGGACAACGGAGCCAAAAATTCAACACAACACCCAACATCCTGCGACCTTGGCTTGACCGAATGAGCTCCATAAATATGCATATCTTTAACAATTTTTTGAGCGTTTTGCTTGCACGCTTTCTACAGACAAACACAGAAGCCATCAATTTCTAATCGCACCCCACGGCAAGCGGGAGCAGGGACATGACTACTGCTGATCCAATAGCGAACGGAGCAGAGACGGTTCAAGCCCTTTGCGCTCCTAGGGACCTTATAAAAGAAGCACTGACACGTAACAAGTGCACAGATCTTCTCAACATCGGTTGAGCAGCACAAGAGACGCATGCATACGACATCGGCCGAGCACATGATTTTGAGACGGCGAGTCCAAACAGGAAAAGCAAGAAAAGCAGTGAGAAAAATTGATCGATCCTGCCATTTCGTGCACGCATCAGACGCAATATGTACACATGTACGTTACATACTCATGTAATTATGTGAGGGAATAGCCCGAAAACCAATTTGACGACCATTGTCTGGCCTTCATGATACCATCAAGAGCAGAGCCGGCGGGATGATTCACCCATCCGATCTTTTTTCTTTTGCTCACAGATTCACTGCCTTCTTATACGTTTGCCATGCATCACGAATCCGAATTAGGTACGATAAGTACACAGCGAGAGCTCATACGTACGTACACATAGGTTGCATACACATGAGCGGTAAAATACTAAAGAGAATCAAGAGCTAACATACTAAGCTAAGCACCAAAGCCTATAAGCACAATAATAGGAGGCGCCTCAAACGTTCTCAATGTCACAAATCGATTCTTCTGACGGAAAAAAAGCGACAGCAGGAAGTTGGGAAAGCAGCTGAGAGGCAAAAGCGGAGCGGGTGGAAAAGAGCGGGAGCTATTTCTCTGAGGGGCAAACGATGACAGTATTGTGTATGTAGCAGAGAAGATGCAGCAAGCAAGCAAGCAATAACCAAGTAACGAACGAACGAGCTACATAACTGCCGTTGCTCTGGAGACGTTATGTGCTTGTCTGTACATCCTACATACGTAAAGTAACTAACCTATGTACATACGTAGTACTTTATGTGCTGTAATTCTCAGCTCACATAAAGAGGAAAGTGTAGGGTAAGGTGGAACAATTCCGACCCCTCAACCGGTGCAGGTAAGCCAGGCGTATGTAACGTAGGGGAGGTCAAACATCTGACCATTTGACAACGCGTATCTGTACGCATTTGCAATGCTTTAGTACGTATCTGTACTAAAACACAACTCGAGCATATTCTTTATTCACTGGATGGACGGACGACTGGACACCATCCGCCCCCTTCAACTACAGTTTATTACAGTTTCGAGAAACTGGAGTGATTTTTTTGACTAAAAACCGATCCAATGGTGGGTCGGAGCTGCCCCAGTAACGGTAACTAACCAGTAAGTACGTACTAAGTTAAACAGGATGTTTTGAAGATGAGCTCGACTGGGCGTAGCGCAGATGCTGCTTGCAGCGTCGTCTCCAAGGTTCAAGCAACCTCCTGCTACATAACATAGCTTGAACGTAAAGTGTACCTGCGGCGCCCTACGCCCTATGCTTCAAAATGGGTCTGACTCTGAAATATTAGCGCATCAACAGATAACTGCTAGCTACATACATACATAGCTGCCGCCGCGCCATGTCCCTAAACCGCTAACCAATCATAAGCAGTACGCACCCTAGCAGGGGTCTCCAACTATTATTACTTGGTCTTCGGCTTAAAATATGGCGCAGAGAAAATAATAATTTATTGACCTAATTACTCAAAAAGTTAATGAATTATTATTATTCTAAAAAATAAATGTTTGCAGCGGTTCGTCTCGAGCATCGTTTTTGAGCAATAATACGAACGGCAACCGACCAGACATTATGCAGTGTGGCAACCGTATTAGAAGGCAGAAAAGCTGTAAGCTAGCTAGCTAAACGCAAAGAAGCTTTAGTTTATTTTACAAGAGCCAAGACCTCTGATACAAATAAATACTTACGCGAAAATGCGTACAGTTCAGTACATTCTGTTCGTACACACAGTGTTTTGTTTACACAATGAAAAAAGCTATACTGCCGCCGTGGCTGTGGCATAAAATTTGGCCAAACATTGCCGCAGTGCCTGCGCCAGTAAAAATTCAAGTTTTAGGCTCCTTCAAACTCACGATTGACACTGAGAAGATGATAGCAGGGCGAAAGAGAATCAGCCATCGCCGCATCAGTGAGTGACAGACGAGCGTTCGCGCCTTTAAAACTTGAACTCCAACTATTGGCGGGCCTATCTTTCAGGAGCAAGGAACTATGTAGGAATAATTCCCCAAAGCATTGTAGAAATAGGAACTGACACTGCACCGCCATCTTTACTCACTACTGGACGGAACACACTTCTCACATACGGGAGAAAGTAGAGGAACAAGGCGCACGCATGCATACGGATGAAACAGCAGCGAGACAGAAATTCCAGAGAGTGCGGTTATTTTCAAGGCGGCGATTTCTTCGCGTCGCTGTTCTGTGCCTGACGGTGGCAAAGAATTAAGGTTTGAGCGTGCGATCGCGCCCGAAAATGACTGGTAAGTACAGTATATCGGCGACCGAAAGTACACAAGATCAGTCGCCGACGAACTGAGAAAAAGGAAAAGAAAGACTCCCCCTATCAATCCGACGATGCGTCAAGGTTGACTCACAGAGATCCATCCAGACCTCGAATAGTGCGCGGTAAAATTGCTCGCACATCATTCCGATACTGGCTGGTTCAACTGCTCGTGCTCACGCCACACAATCATCCTGTCTTGTCGCGCAATCAAGCATAGTCCATGTCCATGGCTTTGCGCGTCTTTTCACGCAAAGCCTCACCTTCTGCGAAAGAAGGCAATAACCGACCATTCAGTGGCTTGGAAAACCTGGTAGTACTTATTCACACTAACCAACGTAGTAGGTACGTACATTACACATGCTGGAGGTCCGAAATTATGTGGCGACGAGGTTGATGCGGTGGTTTCCTCTCTCGCGCCTCGCAATAATAGACTCTCGAAAAACCTGTCACCATTTCGCAACAACGACACACTCTTTGTCATCCGCTACTGCTGCAAAATGTGTGACAATTTCGCCCCTATGAAATATACGGCCCAACAGACAGATTCTTCTGGAACAGAGAGCAGAATATAAAAGCGAAGCCAATTTGCTCACTCAGTCAACTCAGCACTAAAATTCGGCGGCAATATCAAATATGCAGTCCTATCGTAGGCATGTACAGTACGTACGTACTACAGTACATAGTACACACCTAATGCAATAATGAATGTAGATATAGATAGGTGGATATTCTAAAATTCCAGCTACCTAGTGTACGTAGGAAGGTATGCGCGCGAGCCTGCTGTCAATTTGAAGAGCTCCACAAAGTGCATGCAAAACATTTGGGCGTCGTGTCGTGTCTGTCTGTGAAGTGAGACGTTGGGTGGGGGTGTGACATTCATTTCTCAATAGGTTGATACACTCGTAAAACTGGCAACACGAGAGAGGGAGGCTGAGAAGAGGGTAAACAAATCAACAACTTGCAAAATCCTAATATGTACACATTACAATACATCTATTAAACTGCAATTTTAATGCGAACTCCAGAATTGGATAGATACCGTATTTATTTACCGGTGCATGGCTATTGGCTATTGCCCCAGAGGTCAAAATCACGTGTGTTGGGCATAATTTATGAGGTCAAAACAGGGTTTATTCCAAAGCAACGGAACATACCATACAGGGCATCACATATGTAAATGCATAGCCCCTAATTCTAGCCCCATTGGACATCTCGATTTTGCATAGCCCCACGCACTGGTAATATGGAACTCTCATTTTGATAAATTCTTCGAGCGAGAGAAACAGCGTCGTCATCTTCCAATGCGTGGGTGGTACTGTTGACAATCGATGCGTGAAAGTTGTCGCTTAACTAATTTACAACGCGTTTCAATTTTTATTTTGGAGAAAAGGTTGTGGCAACCGTATCCAAGAAGCATTCCATTGTTCGTTAAGATGTTCCACTTTTGGAGAAGTTAAGATTTTTGAATTATGGACCAGTTGCGCTAACAATACTTGGCGGTGTCGCGACTGCAAGCTGACTGCATATATTTTTTCAGTGCATTTTTGTTGATCGGTAAAGGAGAAGGGAAAAATGCACTGAAAGAGTACGTACATATGTACTGTTCAGAGGAGTCAGCTCGGAGCACCAAATTCTTAGCGCAACTGATTCATAGTAAATCTTCCTTCACCTTTGCACGATTCTTTGCGCATATTCTACAGTACGAACTGCACGTAGTCCTGTGCTCGTCTTTCTGCGTAATGGGATCTGGCGCTTCTCGCGACAAGCCCGAAAAGGATAGAGATCCAGTGGAGCAGACATGGAAAGAGGTGTGGAATACACTGGGCTCGAAGGGAGATGCAGACGTGGAAGTGCAACCCCCAAGAGATAAACGTAGGAACGGATGGAGAACCGTACGTATCTTTGTCTCTGGAACCTACGAAGACTTTCGCCACGAGAGGGAAACACTGGAATATAAAGTCTTTAGAGATCTAAAAGAATGGTGTGAAGAACGCCGGTTGCATTTGATCGACTGTGATCTGAGATGGGTAAGTACGTACGTACGTACGTAATTGCGGGAAATTGGCAAACCCTATCGTAATAGCCCCATGGGGCTATCAAAACCTTGAAGCCCGAGGGAGTGTATTGTACCTTGGAGGTGCAGGCGCTGCAAGCCACCTATTTCGTTAATTCATTTTGATTTGCCTACGCAATTCAATACCTCTTTGCTTTCAGCGAATTCCACCAACCGAAGCCAATGTGGAGGAAGCGGTACTTCGGCACAGCCTTCCAGAGATCGACCATTGTTATGAAGAAAATACTTTCCCATTTTTCCTCAATATGACCGGGTAAGTAAAATGACAAAATTCGGCAAATGGTTCTACGTCTTCCGCATTTATTTTCTTAGCGAACCATCACTACCAGATGAAAAATAATGGCTACAAGGTGGAAGAAGTTTAAAAACATTTTTCACAAAATCTCTCATCACAGCCCCTAGTATGTAGTGTGTATTTTCGAATACGAAGTAGTACGTAATGTGCGTAGGCACTTTACTTAGGTACATAAGGTACGGTACTGTACCTGTATAAGTACGTGAAGCGCGATCTGAAAACAGCATCATCATAAATTTTAGTATACCAAAATAGTACGACCTGAGAAATTTGGGGCAATTAAAGTTGGCCTCCCTTCCCTGGCCCTGTTTCAGCGAAAGAATTGGATGGATTCCGACTAGGAAAGAAGTTCAAGAAGCTCTTCCAAACCATGCAGATTACTGGATTAGTGGCTTATCTGCTATAGAAATAGAAGTCGTGCATGCAGCCTTTCGCAAGAAGAATCCAAATGGTACATTAGGTCCAGCTGGTAAATGAAATGTGAATACCGTATTTTTGGGTGTATATCCCCCCTGAGTATATCCCCCCCCAGTGTATAACCCCCCATTGGCAAAACATAAATTTTGTCCTATGTATATCCCCCCCTGGTGTATAACCCCCATGTACTGGAAGGTACCTAACCTACCTATGTAAGCTGGTCATAAGCTAGCTATAGCTACTCCTACACCATGCTACCATGCCTATATGCTTAGCTGAGCATGTCTTATACTAGAATAACCCTGTTTTGACCGCGATTATGCCCTAAAACACGTACTTTGGACCTCAAAAACATGCCTCTACACACCTCTCAAAAACATAAATTTTGTCCCATGTATATCCCCCCCCCCCCCCCCCCAGTGTATATCCCCCCCGTGTATAACCCCCCATCAGACCTCTCGATTTTTGTATAGCCCCATGGGGCTATACACCCAAAAATACGGTATCGCAGTTAAACCTGGTCTACCGTACTTACTGGTGCATAAGCCCCCAGCATCCAATAGCCAAAAAATACTAATGTTTATCAACAAAATTTTAGCCTTGTTCATGCTGAGAGATGCAAGTTGTATCGAGTCAGTACCTGAAGAACACCGCAGCAGCTTAATTGACAGCAACCCTACAGCTTCAAAGAAGCTGCAAAGGCTCAAAGAGGAGATTCGGAAGAAACTTCCGGTAAATAAAACTATTCAATTGCATGAAAAAAATACAATTGCGGGGAGTGTTTCACAATCATGCACGTACGCACTTCGTATCCAATGAGAAATGATCCATACGTATGTATAGTATCTTTCCTAATGAGCCAAGCATACGGTAGTACGTATGTACTGTATGTACAGGGAGAATTGCGGCGAAAGTGACGTTAGCGTAGCGATAAGTCACTCGGTGTACATATGCATGCTAGGGGGGAGAGTAATGTCCAAAAAACGTGACGAAATCGTGACAAAGCAGGGGGAGGGGAGGCGATGGATGAATTTTTGCGTGACGTACTTTATGACTTCCCCTAGAGGTTTGAAAGACCACCTATGCAAAATTAGCTTCACAGGTCCAGTAGAAGTTGCTCAATATTATAGAAGGTATCTAAGATCTTCATAATGAGTATCGCCACGTCGATTATGAGCTTGGAGTTTCAAACCGTCGCAACTTCCGACAGGCCCTGAAGGCTACGTAGTCGATTTTTATTATGAAACACTCTGTATTTGAAACCATGCCAGAAAATTTAACTCTGCGGCTCATTATGCAGTATTTCTTTTCAGGAAGGTCAAGTTTTCGCATATGAATGCACATTCGCAGAGTGCAGAGATTATGAAGGCTTTGTTCGGCTGAATGGAATGAAAATATTCTACGAGAAGGTGGTAGAATTTTTTAAAGCGAGAATTCAAGCCCAGTATCCACTACAAGAGAAAATAGACGATGATGACCCTTATGCAACAGCTAATGAACAGCAGCTATCTTTCATACAAAATAGAAGCCGCTTTTTACTGGGAAGAAAATCCATTGTTGCACAGGTGATAGAGCTAGCAGCAGCTGAAGCGCCACATCGCATTTTGCTTCTTTCTAACTACAGGGTGTCCCATTTGGATATATCATGTCGTTTGGGGTTATAACTTGGGAACCAATAGAGCTAAGACGCTGGAATTTTTTTTGCAGATACCCAAGAATATGCATAACCTTGTATAAAAATTTCGTCCCAAAACTCCAATCTGAACGTAAGATATTGGTAGCCCAAGTTTCTACCACGAAAATCACAAGTTTTGAATCGCAAGCCTGGTGTTCAGACGAATTCTTGTGGGATTTTCATGAAAGCGCTAATCTAAAACATCAATATTATTTTCCAGTTCCAGTTCAGCCTTTAGTTTACTAGGATATAGCTTATTTCTGGAAAAAATCCAAAAGGAAAAGTCGAGGAGTCAGATAGGGCGAGCATAGAGGTCAGCCTACTCTGGTGGTTTGGTTTTGTCTGAGACGAGGTGTGAAGTGAACCGATATGCGCATGTGGCTAGCAATGAATGAAGAAAGGAGCAGCCCTTTGCATTGTTGTCTCCTCTGGAATCTCATGTTGCCATTTTTAACAGTTTCAACATAATTCATTAGCGTTGTGATGAAAATCCCACAAGAAATCGTCTGCACACCAGGCTTGCGATTCAAATAATTGTGAATTTCGTGGTCGAAACTCGAGCTACCAATATCTTACGTTCAGATTGGAGTTTTGGGACGAAATTTTTACACAAGTTCATGCATATTCTTGGGTATCTGCAAATAAAATTTCAGCGCCTTATCTCTAGTGGTTCCCAAGTTATAACCCCAAACGACATGATATATCCAAATGGGACACCCTGTACATACTTGCAGGGATCAGTGAATGGGTGTGTGTATGTTTCATGTGCATGTATGAGCAGCAGTAATTTTTCATCAGGCACTGGAGTATGCAATGGATTATAATGGATCTGATCATGGCATACCGATGCTGTTGCTTGGAGAAGAAGGGATTGGTAAAACGTCAACTATGGCTCGAATTGCAGCAAAACTTATGGAATCATCAAAAAAATCGTAATTAATAGCAAATGTTACATCGTATTACAGGAGATCCACATGGCGAAATCCAACAGGAGGAGCTGCTTTGCTGGCGTGATGGTGATAGCTTATCAAATGAAATAGCTGGAACTTGCTCTGAGCACAGCAGCTCCACCTGTTTGATTTCGCCAAGGGTTACTATCTCCTTTCAACTGCTGCACTTAGGACCAGGGACTCTATAAGTGGATTTGGCAGTAGTTTGTTTGGTGTATTCCCCCCCCCCCCAATGTATAACCCCCCAATTGGCAAGTATATATATCCCCTGGTGTATAACCCCATGTACTGTAAGGTACCATACCTAATCTCAAATCTACCATTAATGTAATCATACACAGTAAAAGTACTCTTTCAGAAAAAATGCGCAATCTGTGTTTGTGCATTTCACCAGTGGGAACACGTCTTCTTCAAGCTACAACTTTTTCCTCAGGAGACTTCTGGATCATTTGGTCAACCATAGGAATGAGCTGGTTTGCTTGAAGCTGGAGTACTCATTATGTTGTATTGTATTATTCATATATTTTCTGTGTGCCATGACAAAAAATATGTCTTTGGCACATTATTAGGTAGGTAGGTCGGTCAGGTACTGCTGGCAAGCAGGCGCACAATAGCAGGTACTATACATGCCTCATTTGCTCTCCCATGTGTTTACTATTCGGTCGCCCTTTGGAGAGTTTGTTGGCGGCTCCCCCAAGTGTCGAGTCTCTCAAGATCATATGTAACTTTCAACAAGCAGCTTATAAAAAGGCAACCATTCTAGGTGTGAGTGGAGGAGTCTGAAGGGCTGATATTAATGATTAGCAGCCGTTTGTCCTGAGGGCCAAACAGGAGTGAAGCCCTTACAATTAGCAGTACGTAGAGGCTGGTGTGCTGTCTTTTGGAAGTAGAGATGCTGTCTGAGCGGCAGATATTAATGATTACCAGCCGTTTGTCCTGAGGGCCAAACAGGAGTGAAGCCCTTACAAGTAGCAGTATGTAAGGGCTGATAAATGGTAGTAGAAGAGGATGCGTGCGGTATGGAATGGAGAGTTGAGTTTTGAAGTTGTATTTTCGGATGGGGAAATTTTCGGACACATGTCTGACCTCAATGTGCATGCACGCACAGCGACATTTACTGTATTACATATGAATGTACTGTAGACTACGTATGTAGGAAAGACGGTAAAATTCGGACGTTAAAATTTTCGGACAGAATTTTTTATCCGAAAATTTCCACCGTCCAAAAATTTCATCGTTTACAGTAATAGATCGGGCCCGTGGGTCAAGTAGGGTTGCAGCATGCAGCAGTGAAAAACCTTTGGGTCCCCCAGGCAGATGCGGATGGGTAAAGCAGGTTTGTATCAAGAGAAAAACGGTGGGCAAAATCGGAAGTACGGTATCAGGGGACACAGCACCATATTGGTCACATATTCACAGTTTCGTTGACATGAACACTTCACGCTAGCAATCTAAACATGAGCCTGTGAACTGCTCTGCAACTGAAGGTGTTGTTGCTTTTGTGCGCGTTTTTTCAGTTTCGTTGACTCTAAGATTTTTAGCAATACGTACTGCACATGGAAATATACTGTACATACAAAAAATTCGTACGGTAAAATTTTCGGACAGAATTTTTTGTTCGGATTTTCCGAAAATTTCCTTCTTCCGAAAATTTCCCCGTTTACAGTAATAGATCGGGCCCGTGGGTCCAGAAATGAATCTATTGTACAGCTATCAGTACTGTATCTGCTGCAGAACTTCTTTTCAAAATTACCTGCTTTTTCTCTCCTGCCATTTGAGATGTTCTTCTTCCACAGCATTCCAGGCATTGTTTTATTGAATCGCTCTTGAACACGCACTCCTTCCAAAAGAGAGTTCTCCTTTTGAATTGCTGTTGAAGATACGATCCTTTCAGAAGAAAATCATTTCCTTTCTCACTGACTATGCACAATTTTTCCCCTGTGATTCTTCAACGCAATAGCGCAGCCACTCAGCAACAGAGCAAAAGCACAAAATAACTCTAGTCTGTGACGTGTCTCAATTTTCGTCGCATTTTTATTTTTCGTATGCAAATTCCACTCTTTAACACACTGTTCTTTTCATGTAAATTATTTTTGGCTCTACTGTCGACATTTCCTATGCAAATTACTCCCCAGACCACATGTTTTTTTCTCTTCGCCTTGCATGCAAATTAGTCCCTCTGAGCTCAACTACTTATCCTGTGTTTTCGTCTTTTGCCCAGTTCGTCGCGATGGTGTAGGCGATAGAGCTTTCGTCTTCTACTCCTACGGGGAGCCGGTGTGAGATTCGAACCCGGCGCCGCCCAAATTTTTCCCTAATTTTCAAGAACACCTAAAACTTCTAAACGTCAACGAAACTTTAGGTTCTCCAAAACGTCAACGAAACTTCATCATGGGGCGTATCGCCGCCACATACGTAGGATCGCCAAATTGAGAATTTGAAATTTGTCCTATACCTACACAGTACGTAACCCTATCCTACAGCATACTACGTAGGGTCCCTATACCCGTATGATTAAGGCAACTCAACGTGGTAGCCCTTACGGCGAGGCCGTAAGGGCAAAAATAAAGAGGCTTGCAACTTTTCAGACAGAAACCTTGAAGTTTTTTTTAGATAACAGGCCTAGCCAAACCAGACCACGTTTTAAGAGGACTGATTTGCCATGAACTAGCTACTGCAGAATTTCAACGTCCAATGATCATCCTTTTGGATGGAGCAGATGAGCAGGTGGTAAAACATCTCAGAAACTGGTAATTCATATTGGTCTGTGTTGTACGCATTCATGGGGTACAGTAAGAGTTCCACTTTCAGTTTGATAGTGAAAGTTCAACACTAGAAGAAGAGGCCTGGGATTGGCTTCCAGAAAAATTGGCACCTCAAGTACGCATCATATGTTCCGCAGTCCCCAACACCAAGGCAACCGAACAACTGTGCTCCAGGATGTTCAAGCCGATCATGGTCACTCTGACACCCCTGAATAAAGAGAGTCAACAAGTATGTACAAAAACATGTATTGTAGTAGCGCGCTGTGCAGTACCAGAATACCTCAGATGTACGTACATATGTACTGAATTCATCAATCACACACCACAGAATTCATCACAGCGCCTAAACGATCTGTTGTTGCTTGTCGACGTGATTGTTTGTGTGCATGTAGTGGTGTGCTTAGATTCCCCATTGTAATGGGTCGAATATGAGTCAGGGATTGCCTCCTTCATTTACACTGTGTGCTCCATTCTTCCCCTAAGCCCAATTATAGTATATTTTTGGGTTGTATCAGTACACTCATTATAGAGTATTTTCAGAAAATTATCAAGGAGATATTAGTGCACCCTAGTGGAGATCAAATGAACATGCTATTGGCCAAGCGTGGCTCTGAGAATCCTCTTTGGCTGAACTTAGCATGCGAGGAGCTTCGTTCAGCCTATTGCACAGTTCCTCAAAGGAAACTCATTCAGTCGCTCCCTGATGGGCTGTTGGAGTTGCATAGAGAACTACTGGACAGGGCTGAAAAACAGAAAATTGGAGCCAGTCCGCTAGTTGCGACTTTGTGCCTATTGGAATGCTCATCAAGTGGCCTGTTGGAAACAGAGCTGAAGGACTTTTTATTAAAGGGCGGATGTAGAAAAGGATATTTTCATATAATCGTTTATTCAATCAGAATTGATTATTTTACGATGATTCATACGGCTCGCTGAAAGCATTTTCAAGAACGTATGCTCGCTTTCACTTTGAAAAATCCTTACGCCATATCCACCCTTTAAAAGAAAGAGACGACCATTTATTGCCACCAAAGGATCTGCAAGGTAATACTGTAAACCCTCGTTTGTAGCCCCCTCGAATATAGCCCCCTCGTATATAGTCCCCTAATCAGCGACTAACATTATTTGCCCTCGTATATAGCCCCCTATAGCGAAGCGCGAAAAGCAATGGAAAACGTACGTTTTTGAACTAAAAACAGCGTTTTTGGGGTGTTTTCATGCATAAAGATCATTTGCAAATCATTGGAACTCTTTTTGCGCTCCACAAAACGTTGAAACACGACAACTGTGAACTGTGGGGTCTGGGGTGCTTATTTATTATTATTGTTATCATTATCTATTTTACATTACAGAATTAAGCAAAGTGAAGAAACTCATTGGAGACTACAGAGAAGCCTATAGTGCCCTAGAGTGGTCAGCAGTATATCAGAGACTAAAACCATTCCTGCGACCAACTGGCAGCACTGGACTACTGTGGAAATTCTGTTACCATTCATTTTCCAAGGCCGTGAGAGAAAAGTGAGCTAACGCCGAAAATGGTGGGCGAATATGCCAGAATTTTTATTGGCGAAAAATTCCCGTTTAAATTAAAGTCAAGGGCTACCCTAACATCACCTTCGAATTTCAAATTCAAACCCATCCTATCAAAAACTATATTTTTATTCGAGTCTTTTGCAAAAAACCGCTTTTCAAAATTTGCATCCATTCTCGAGTTATTCGATGATAAAGGATGCAAATTTTCAGTACTGAAGGCGACGTACATGTTGGTATAGGTATACGTTACGGCACTCCTGGTTACGGTAGGTCAGTTTTGAAAAGGGTTAGTTGGAAATACAGCGCCTTTGTTCCTGTTTTTGCTTTTGGGACTTCTACTCTACCTCTGGGGGGGGGGGGGGGGGGGGGGGCTGAAAAAATGTTCCCGATGGTCCGGACTCCGGACCACAGTCCATGCAGCCAGTCTGCTGCATTTACAATTTTACCCTTTTCACTAGCCACGGAAACACATACCATAACGTATACCTACGTCGCCTTC
>JASAMW010007431.1:0-40062 GCA_030247985.1 Epsilonema sp. ZAB3_2
CTCGATATTCACGAGGAATACGAACCAATAAATCTCATCTACACGGATGTAACGAAGAGCATTCTAGATTTAGTGACAATCAATTTGCGGACAAAGACAGGAGATCCATTCCCATTTGATTCAAAAGGTGAAGCGGTGGTTGTGTTGCATCTGCGACTGAAAAGGCTATAAATAGCAGCTTTCCCATTTTTCCTGGTTCATTTTAAAGAAAATGTACATACGACCTAAAGAAGCAGCAGCAGAAACAGAGCGCAGCACATCTAGTGAGGACTACGTTAACATTTTCACACCAGGCCTCGACTATTTTCGTGGTTCCTATGTTCAGAAAGGTCACGGACTAATAGGCGACCTCGCTCGAGTGTACGCACTTCCTTTTCTGAAGAGAGCTGCCCCATACATCGCAGAAGGAATCAGCGGAGTTATTCGAGACATAGCAAAAGGCAAAGACGTGAAAGAGTCGATAAAAAAGAGGGGGAAAAAGGCGGTGCGCAAAGCAATCCTTGGTAAAGGAAAGAAGAAGGCTGCCCGCAAACGGCCAGCAACGGAGGAAATATATGAGTTATTTTCAGACTAGCCATGGTTTCAGAAATTGTTCCCGCCAACCTCGACCTTTTCTCCACAACCCCCAGCATATACAGTATCAATGAATCAAAGTATGAAAAGGTGAACACGAGAACCGCATTGGATAATGCATCGTTGAACACTTTGGAATTCACAGTTCACTCCGACAAGGTCTATTACACGAGCCTCAGTGACACTTTTCTTTACTTAAATGTTAAAATCGTGAAGAACAATGGAGAAGCTATCGAAGCGGCTCCTAAAATCGGACCGGTACAATCTCTGGTCACCAGTATGTTTCGCACGATTACAATGACCATGAACGATGAGATTGTCACCCCCAATGAAAACCAAATGCACTACGTGAATTGGCTCTATAATTTCATGCAGTCCCACGATGCCAAATCCACTTATCTCACTACAGCCTTATGGATTCCCGATAGCTATGACTCGATCCAACGAGCGGAACAGGCGGATCCACAAGCCGTGAATAATATCAACACTGGTCTGACAAAGAGAGCTCTTTGGTTCAAAAACAGTAATGGTGTTGATCTAATTGGCAAAATACATATCGCCCCACATAGAACAGAAAGACTTTACTTACCCAACATCAAATTTGAATATCGTTTCGAACTGGCTAAGCCAGCTTTCTTCCTACAGTGCAACGAAGATGCCGTCGACTATCGATTAGTTATAACGGAAGCCGCTTTGCTGGTGAGAAGAGTAGGAATCAGTACCAATGTTGCATTAGCACATCAGCGCCTGCTACAAACTGATAATGCCAAGTATCCATGCAAGTACATCGCCACCCGAACCTATGCAATCCCCGTGGGATCTCCTAGGTTTCGTTTCGAAAATGTATTCGTTGGACACAATATGCCGGTGACGATTTTTGTAGGCTTCGTAAAGTCTGATGCTATGATAGGAGACTACAAACGCAACCCCTATTGCTTTTACCAGATGTCCCTGCAAGAATTAGTCTGCAAGATGGGTACGAGAAGAATCCCGGCAATAGAATATAAGCTCGAAGCACAGGATAATAAAATTCAAATGGCTTTATGGGAAACATTTATGGCACTGGATTTCTATTCGAGCAACACGGGGCCTTCCAACTTCAATCGCCAGACATTTCACAATGGCTTGTTTCTCTATGGACTAGACACGTCCTGCGATGGTAACCCCAATGCCAATTATCACAATACTCTGCGTGATGCCACCAATCTCAGCATCGAAGGCACATTAGATACGGCTCCAGCCGAATCTTACTCTATTATCGTGTTTGGCGTTTTCCACGGTGAAATCCAATTAACCAAGTTCTATTCGCCACTCACCAGCTGGAACTGACAATAATCATGTATGCCAGCCAACTTAGAAATGCGATTCTATCGGACCCACCTATGCGTAAATCATTTAGAGGCATCTACTCAGAGGACAATTTGCCTACCGGCCCCTGCTGTATATATGACGAAGGTTTCATTATCAATTCAGCACCAATGAGAAAAATCGGTGATCACTGGTTATTGGTCTATTTTGATGCGAAGAAGCGGGAGGCGACATTTTTCGACTCTTTAGGTCGAGCTCCCACGAGCTATGGACCACGTATAACTGAGTGGCTTCAGTCGCTAAACATGTACCAAGATAATGTGAATCTTCAGGTGCAAGGGAATGATAGTATATATTGCGGTTTATTCGTGTTATTCGTTTATTATCACATTTCTAGAGGACGAAATTTAACGACGATTTTGAAGCAGTTCTCCACTTCTAATCTAAAAAACAATGATAGAATGGTCGTTCGATTTGCTTGGGAGAAATTTCGGGCCATACCTCTTACGAATGTGGATTTGTTACAAGCTCAGAAAGATTTTGCGCAATCTTTCGGTGAAAGTCAGAAAGCTGAAGGAAGCTATTGAAAATTTCAAGTTAGCTGTATTTGAAAGGAAAACAGGATGAATGATGAACAATACTTTAAGCTGAATTGCGGTGACAATGTGTTAATCCAAGGGCCTACGAACTCGGGCAAGACTACATTTGTACAGAAGCTTCTAGCTGGACGAGACAGATATTTCAGCACGCCATTGGACAACATTTGGTATTGCTATGGTATCGCCTCGAGCAACGTAGCACAAATCGCAAGAAGCAATCCAGAAATAACACTGCACGAAGGATTGCCGCAAGATTTATTGGAAAAGCCATCCCAGATTTTCAACCCTAAGCAGGCGAATTTGCTTATTCTGGATGATTTATCGATCGAGAGCCAAAAATCGCAAGCTTTTACCAATTTCCTAGCACGCGGCACCCATCACACCAATATCTGCGCGATAAGCTTGGAACATTTTCTTTTCAGCGATGAAAAGCAGAGAAGGAATCAATCGCAGCATTGGCACGTAATAGTATTGTTCAGAAGCCCTAGAGGAATACGACAGATAAACAGTTTGGCGCGACAAATGTCTATAGCAAATCCAGCGACAGTACTGTGGGCTTATCGAGATGCCACATCTAAGCCTTATTCCTGCCTTCTATTCGATTTTCGCCCACACACCCCAGATGAAGCTCGGCTTCTGACAAATCCACTTCAAGAAGCAGGACAGCCAGCCTATGTGTATAAATAGCGGTGAAAGGAAGCAAAATTTTCATTGTTTAGAATGGCATCAAAATCTATCAGATCAGCCTATCCATTTTTAGTGGTTCTACGATTGCAGCCAAAAAACAGAAAACTAAGACAGCTACTGTTAAACAAACCGGATCTTATCGATGCACTCTCAGAGTTAACCTTGAATATTTTGAAAAATAACGTCGAGCTAACGGAAGAAGAAAAAAGAAAGTTGAAAAAATATAAAAAACAATTAATCAGATTGGCGCAGGGCAGCAAATCTGACAGAGGAAAAAAGAAGAAGGCATTGCTTGGACAGCAAGGTGCTGGCTTACTCACTACATTACTAAGCGTTGGAATACCTGTTTTGGCGAGCCTTCTACATGGCTCAAAAAATAAGCGGAACGAAATACGCATTAATAACAAATGAGCTGTACCAGACATTAAAAAATGTGAACCAAACGAGTGATCAAGTGCAGTCAAAAGAATTCAGACAAGTTCGTAAATTAGATGATAAAATTGCAGAAATCTTGAATGATAAATCATTGTCAGAAGAAGAGAAATTGTGGCGATACAGTGATGTGCTTTCACGTATTTTGGAATGGCGAAAAAGGGCAGCAGAAATACGGCAGATTCCTAGTGTGGTGCAGGAGGAAGAAAGAAGAGAAATACTGCAGCCACAACCTGCGGACGAAGAAGAGGACCAGTTTCCGCCTGTGGCTGCAATAGAGGGAACAGCGGCAGAAGAACCACCACCCATGGTTCTTGATCAATCGGTTGCAGTGGAACAACCACCTATAGATCAATCGGTTGCAGTGGAGAGGCCAATGGAAGAACCACCCATAGGGAAGGATAATGAACATGAAGAACGTATCAGAGAGCTGATTGATAAAGTGGAAGAGAGTGATATTATTTCATTTGACCCCATTAGCAAGGAACTTATTCTAAGAGGTTTCCCAGTAGCCGATAGTAATATTTTTCATATAATAGAGTTTGTTACACGCAAGAGATTGTACAAAGGACAGATGAAAAAGCGACCTATTGGTATTTCCAGATTTATCGAGGTAATGGGTGCGGATAAAAATATAAATGTCGATCCTAATTTGTTCCCTATAGCCGATTTTCAGCAACTATTTTTACGTAGTAAAGCTTCTCAAGTTGGTAAAGGTGTGCGTGTGCGTAAATGGATTAGACTGGAATAATAAAATTTCACTTATGTAAAGAAGAATGGAGATGCACAACAGCAGTGGTGGTGGGTAAAAAAAGAAAATTGCGGCGTCTTTTCATGTATCTTGCAGTATGGTAGTAAGAGGTAGTAGAAGAATGCACAATGGTGGAACAATTATAGGCCTACTACGCACGCAGGTTTGGCACAGGAATAAAATTTTACACATGTAAAAATAGAGAGGCTGACAAAAAATGCAGAAAACTAGTCCGCACCGCCCAGGCATGGCTATTCTGTCGAACAAGTATGGTAGAATGCTGGAAGAGCCATGAAGATAATTTCACTATCGCCTCCAATCCGCCTGGAGTATATGATAGAAGAGGCATTTCACTATCAGCATACCAGCTGAAACACTCCAGTTAAACCACCGTCAAGGCTCGGTGTTGATCCAACTGAAGTGCCTCCAGTGGTAAGCTTGATTTTTCGTACTGGTACGGTAGAATAACCATAAAATATCCCGCACCAAAAAAGCTTTTGTTTTTGACCATGTAAATGGATAAAAATCGACTAAAATTTTACATGTACAAAGAGAGAGAGAGAGAGAAACGTACCACAACACTAGACGAAAATAATCGCAATACTGTAAACCATGAAATTTTCGAACGCATGTAATTTTCAACCAATAATTTGAACAAAAAACTTTTGTTCGAAAATTACATGGTTCGAACTTTTTGTATGTTGAACAAGTTTATTGCTAAGTACCACCACTAGACTTCCTCAGTACATATGTACAGCACCATATGGTATGGTATGGTACATATATACAGCACCACCATGCATCACCAAACGATAAACATAGACATGTGAATAGGCGATGGACCAGATTCTACCATAGGTTAGTGAAGGGAAAAAATTGTTGGTGTTGCGTGCGTCATACGTACGTACATAGAGCTTGGCTGAGCTCTGTGTTCGAAAATTAAAGTCTTCGAACTAAACGACCCCCCTTCCGTTCGAAATATTTGTGCGTTCGAAAATTTCATGGTTTACAGTATGCAAGACGAAAATATTCAAAGAGAGAAACGCACAGCGGCCTTACATGAAAAGATTCACACACGACTGAGCAGAGAGATTTTCGGAGACGCCAGATGATTTATTGGGGGCGCACCCGCGCAGTTGTCATTATCTACACGTACATTATGCGCCGTATGGATGCGTGTCATCATGGCAAAATCACCGTGTAACTCTCATCGCATGTATGTATGTATTGTACACTCGCGCAGAAATCGAGGTTAGACTCAGCTGTTGAACACCACTCAGTATGTAACGACCTCGGGTATGTGCGTACGTACTATATGTACACTACGCGGCCTCGGGAGATTTGTAGGTAGCGCTGTATGTACGCCATTAATACACGGCAGCGGAATAATGAGTGGAAAATGGACGTGAGTCCGAAGGTTTGTATTGAAAGTCTGGAAAGGCATGTCGGGATAATCAAAGACATGAATAGGCTTGGAAAATTGCAGTCATATACAGTATGTAGAATGCATGTGCCATATGCAGTATGCACATAGTGTATGTGTCATATGCGTACATAATAATGGTGCCATGTGGTGTCCGCAAGGGAAATTGAGAGTGGGATAGTTTAGAAAATGTAACATGGAAGAAGACTACTATCCAAATGAGTGTCTGAGGGGGCGGCGCTGATTTATGTGATATGTACAGAGGTGGGAAAAAAGAAAATCGCGGCGTCTTTTCATGTGTCTTGCAGTACGGTAGTAGCACAATGGTGGAACAATAATTATAGGCCTACTACGCACGCAGGTTTGGTACAGGAATAAACGAATAAAATTTTACACGTAAAAATAGAGAGGCTGACAAAAAAATGCAGAAAACTAGTCCGTACAGCCTTTTATATTCGCCACTGCCCGGGCATGGCTGAGTCATCATCGATCTTTGACCTCTGACCTGACTGGATCCTATGATCTGAAGCACCTCTGACCTTTGACCTGACTGGATCCTATGATCTGAAGCACCTCTAACCTTTGACCCCTGCTGGATCCTATGACCTGTAACCTCTAAGCGCGCTTCCACACCTATATAAAGGAGGAAATCAGGATTCTATTCCAATTTTGTATGCCGCCCAACCTCGGCCGTCTCTCTCTTCAAAGATTTGAAAACAGGTGTGCCATTCGTACATACATAGTTAGTATGGGCGCAGATAACTAGTTCGATGTGTGTCAAAGATTTGAAATCGGCTCAGCAATTGGCGCAGAATCTAGGTCAATGCATAGGCGTCTGTATTCAACTCCCCCTGTGCAGAAAAGGTGGATCTTGGCAGTCATCCAAAATTTCTTTTCGATTTATTCCAACATTTTCTCTTGTGCCAGTCATCCAAAATTTCTTTCGATTTATTCCAATGTGGCTGCATTAATTTTTTGATCGCATCCTCGATTTATTTCAATGCTGTTGTACAAAAAACTCGACTGTGGCATGCAATTATTTCTGAACAAAAAAAATGTGTTTTTGAAAATAAGATGGTTCATTCAAATATGGTTCACTGACAGCCTGTCTGTGTCAAAACAAAAAGAATGCAGTCGGGTGTTCAGTGCGCGGCGGCGGCGGCGGCGGCGGGGAAGTCCACGCGAAGCGTGGACTTCCGAGAAACAGTAAACAGGATTGGTTGCCATGGTTACAGGTTTGACAGCTGTCGGGGGTCCGAGCAACAGTAAACAGGCTCAGACAATGGTTGCCATGGTTACAGGTTTGACAGCTGTCGGGGGTCCGAGCAACAGTAAACAGGCTCAGACAACACACGTGAAAAGGTTGCCATGGTTACAGGTTTGACAGCTGTCGGGGATGAGTGAAAGGAGCCGGAGATGGTGGTAGTTGCGCCAAACTCATCACCCTATTACTACTGTATACACCTATACAATATGTGTTTGCTGATGCGAAACGCTCTATCAGAAAGATTACCATAAAGCCCCTTCAGGAAAAGACTGGAACCACAGCACTGCAGTTGGCCCCTGGCGAGAATGGCGATGCGATCACCCAGCAAGTCAGCTTCCTCCATAAAGTGTGTAGTCAGCAGGATGGTGCGATACTTTTTCTCCGTCTGCACCAATCGCCACGCCTCGTGCCTGGCGCCAGCATCCAGACCACTGCTCGGCTCATCCAATATCACAACCTGTGCAAAATCAGTCATGCAACAGTCTCCACAAGACTCCACTCACTTTTATACATACGTCTCTCTAACGACATGTGTGGCACCAAACCTCAGAGCCTCCAATAAGAGCGATGGCCAGAGATAACTTTCTCTTCATGCCACCAGACAGAGTTTTGGCCAAGCTCTGCCGTTTTTCTTCCAGTCCTAGTGACTTGAGCAGCCGGTTCACTTCTGCTGCCAAGTAATCTCTTCCTTTCAACTTGCAGAACAGTTCCAAATGCTCTTCCACTGTCAGATGTTCAAAGAGTGCGTTGTACTGCGGACAGATACCCAAGTGCTTCCTGATGGCTGATAAGCCTGACCGGATGTCATAGCCGTGAATTGTCGCAGTACCAGCAGATGGAGGAATCATACCTAAAGTAGATAAAAGATGGAAAAAAGCATGATGGTACCAAGTAGTAAGATGAAAATGACATTGACTTCACATCACCTGTCAACATGTGCAGAGTTGTGCTTTTTCCAGCCCCATTATGGCCCAGCAGAGCTGTGACTTGACCCGCGAATACTTTCAAGCTCAAACTGTTCACTGCCAACACCTTGCGCTTGCGAAAGAGGCCGTCGTAAGTCTACATCAGCCAAAGCCAAGAATGTTTGAGGAAAAAAATATTCGTTGTCGTTCGTACGTACGTACGTACATACATACGTACATACATACATACATACATACATACATACATACATACATACATACATACATACATACATACATACATACATACATACATACATGTACCTCATCAGCAAAAATATACATTATGTACCGTCCTGTACATGACGTCCTGTACATTTATTACGTCATGACAGGTTGTGTAGTGCATACTAACTACATGGTCCTGCATGCAAAACCTTAGACAAGCCGTGCAATTCGATCACTGGATCCAAGTCAGTGGGATCTGCTTCAATAGTGTGCTGTTCTGAAACTGACTTCAACGTAGGAACATGGCTCAAATGACCATAGGATGGCCACCAGTAAGTCAACTGAAAGTTTTTGAAGCAATACAAAGGATCAAAGCGACGGGGATAAATGGATACAGCAAAGTCAGAGAGGTGTAAAGGTTGCATACTTGGAATGGAAACCATGGTTTCTCTGGCACTCCTTCATCTCCAGGATAAACAGCTTCCACATACCACGTGATCAGCATGCAAAGCAGCATGTCAATAATCAGCATGCCAAATACGTGGGCCATGCTGAAGTTATCGTCAATGGTACCGGGTTTGGCGAAATCTGACCATTGCAAACCGGTGCCTGGAAGGAAACACAATCACGCATGGAACAATCTGGCTGGGATCGTAACACTATAAAAACGTACACACCTTGGCCCTCATAAATTCCAATGATTTGAGCTCCAAATGCCATTGCAGTATTCAGCAGCAAGCAACTGGAAATTTTCGTATTGAACTCCAGCTGGTTGTATCGCGGCTGCAGAAAGAACCATGGCAAATACAGGAAGAACCAGACGACAAAGGCGCAGCCTGCGGCTGAATTGCCTGAAAAGTGTGCAGCAACATGAAGTACGTACAAAAAGTTGTACATAAAGTACATATCCTATTATAGTAATGCACAAAGGAATGTGTATGTATTATAGCTGGGTGGATGGGCTATAATGTACAATAACCAAACAAGAATAATTGGCCCCAAACAGTGGAGTTTTTATGGCTTTAGGGCATAGTGACTTGATATTTTGAGGTCTGGCGTACTGATGTTGACGGGGGGGGGGGGGGGGGGGGTACTGCTGGGTAATCCGTCACGTATGCGGATTTTTCAGTAAAGTGCTCCCGGCTGCATCTTTGCGGCGGGCATCACGTCATGTTTGGTTCATGTTTTTTGTTATTCCAACTTTGTGGTAACAGTAAAACCTTATTTCATTCATTCACTCAAACCAGTACGTACCTTTCTTGAAGAAAACGGACACTGCGAAGGAGAACCAGACGGTTGCAGCGCCGAATAAAAGAAGAAAGACGAAGATCAGGCTACCATCCGAGTTGTCAATGACCCGCTTGCCGCCGATGGGAATCTTGAGAAAGACAGTGATCAAACCCACAGCCACCGCAACCTTCACAAAGTTGGCCAGAAATTGGGCTGTCCAATGCAGCCAACCACTCAAACCCATGGCTCTCATGTATTCCTGAAAGAACATTCATTCCTAGCATACATTAGCATCTGCTGTACAGTACACGGAAGCTGAAAGTCTATAATACCTTTAGTCGCTTTTCCTTCTCCTGCACCACATTTCTGGCAACATAGAGTACACTAAGCGCCAAGCTGACCATAAGAACCAGTGGGAGATTGCGTTGAATGGCAGCGATGAAGGGGTTGTCCACGTATGCTGGATAAGGGAAGCGATTCAGGGACACAAGGAACTTGGGCCCCAGCGACTGGTTCACTATAGGATGGAAGTACTGGGCAGCTCTGGGCGCCAGTGTTTCTGTGATGGCAATGTCTACGGCGCGCTGCAGAGACAAAAAGCCTTCTCTCCAATAACCTGTAAACAAAGCCGCGCCTCTCTAAAAATGTCTACAGAGCCACAAGCAATACGTAGGTGGGTAGGTAGGTACAGTACTATGTCATGATGATTACCTGGTCTACCACCATCTGAATCAAATCGGTCTCTGGGTCCGGGTCGTTTCAGCACCGGGTAGCGCAGCTTCGTGTCCCACGTCTGGTCCACATTGAAGGCACGTCGACCGTTGTCGGATTTGCTCGGTCGCTGATTTCGAACCACGTTTGACAGTCGAATCTTGTAGCGAATCGTCTGATTGGGTGCCAGCGGCTCCCAGCCATTGGCGAACCCATTGTCAAATACGATGCCGCCTGCAGTGAGAGCAAGAGAACTTGTCAGCTCGTTGAAAGATGGTAAAAGGAACACTAACAGTCATCATCAAACATGTAACCTCACCGAAATAGGAATTGTTGCGATCGTGAGCCATATTGAATCCTTCGATGAGCTCAGCAACCATCGTTTTCTCATCCGGAAATCCTGAAACAAGCATTCATTGCAGTAATGCACTGACATGGTATTACAAACAGTTGAGTCTAGGGAGGAGGGGAATTTTGGCGCAATGAGGTGCCCATTGTGTAGGTACTTTACGTAAATTTCTGGAGATAGCGTTTCGACCCACCCCACCACCCTCCTCTGCTCGTCGCGTGTACGTACAATATAGCCTATCAACGCGCTTCCAAACTCTCCCAGTGTTCCATTGTTTCATCCAAGTAATCAACAAATAGAACTACAGCTTACCTTGCAATTCCAGTTCATACTGAAAGAAGATATGACGCTGTGCCCTTGAGCCCAACTGCGTTCTAAGCTGACTGACCATCCGGTCAGCGGATGGATAGCGGTGGAGTAGCGCAAGCAGACGATCATCGAGTGTGCCATTGAACGATACGCTATATCTGGGCGGCAGTTTGCTCATGATTGTGTTGATGAACGGCGTGTTTGGAGCATAGAACACTTTGTTCGGCAAATAGGGAAATATGGTCGTGTTATCCACGGGAAAGACAAAATCGAACCAGGATCCATCTACAGGGAACGGCTGATAGCGGATCTTCGATTCAACGGTGCTGACGACCTGCAATGCAAATGCGCTGCTACACATAGCGAAAATGACAACATGATCATTACGGGGAAGATATGTAAGTAAGTATACAGTACATACGTATGTACATACTGCAAGGATGTGGATACAGTATGTATAAAATACGTACAGTTACGCACATTTATATGAATTGATTTTATAAAGTGCTTAGCTTACCTGCTGCCGCAAAATAATCAAGATGATCGAAAACAACACCGGAAGTAGCAGCTCGAATATTGCCCAGACCAGCTGTCGCTTCTGCACGAGAAAATTTTTCCAGACGAGTAGGCGAAATTGTGCAAGATGCCCCATCGCTTCTCTGACTCTCCAGCACCTGCTTGTATGCAAATGTGTCTCTCAGCTGATCATGGCATGGCATCACATCACATCTCACTCAAGATGCCTAGAAAATTCAAATTCTACTCGCTCAATATCAGCACGGCAAGGTTGCGAGTCAAAGGCGTTCGCGTTGAACTTCGAAAAAGGTCACGGAGTAAGACAGGGTTCAATTTTCGGATTCGAGTACCTACCTACGTACATAATACCGTGTATTGTAATTTTTGTTATTTTCCGCGCCAAACTGCCATGTAGAATCCGGATAAAAGAGAGTGGCAGTGTCGCGGTTGCCAAACAACAATAACATACGAATTCTGCACTTGACACAACGTTGACACTATTCCAATACGTATTGAATTTACAGCGTGTGCATAAAGAGAAAACCACCGCGTGGATGAATAGAGTACGTTTGCGTTACAATGCAGAATGCGGGTGAAAAAGTAGGACGCGCCTCGACCGCACTCTGTACAACATGACATAACCAAAAATAACGGATACAAAAAACATAAAAAAATATCCAATGATTTCAAAGCGATCGAAAAAACAGAGCATGCCTATTCCATCTACTCACTAGAAAAACACAAAATCATCATAGGGCATGCATGAATCAAACCACGCACTTGACCCCGAGAATTTTAGTTCGGTACAAGTTCGGTACTTGTTCGGTGTCTGTTCGCGAACTTGTAGCGAACTTGTACCGAACTTGTACCGAACTAAAATTTCGTCGCGAACAAACACCGAACTAGCAGCGAACTGGCACCGAACTTGCACCGAACTGGCAGCGAACTAAATTGTTTTAGGAAAAAGCGGGAAGCATGGACATTTCAATCAAAAATTGATTCCTAAACAACACAACGCATTAAGTGTCTTTTGGGTGAATCGAATTGTGTCTGAATTGAGCGAATCAAATCTTCATGCATTGCGAAAATTAGAAACATCAATAAAAACTGTCCATGTTTGTTGAATATTTTAGTTCGGTACAAGTTCGGTAAAAGTTCGCTACAAGTTCGCGAACAGACACCGAACAAGTACCGAACTAAAATCCTCCTAGAATGGTACAATATATTGGTGACCGCGTTTTAAAAAGCGAGCATACAAAAGGGCACATGCACTTTGTGCACTTTTTATTGATACTAGTTTAGTCGTTTAGTTACCATCCGTTTACGTACCTTTTACCGTTTGCGTATACCTATATACCTATGTACCTACCTACCTATATTTTGTACCTACCTAGCTCTTCTGTTGATAACGAAAAGCAGAAATCCATTCCGGCCGGTATGATGTTTGTTGCGTCATGCAGAAAAAGCAAATAGCAGGTACATTCCACGAGGCAGGCATAGGGGCATATGCATGCATATTATTAGGTGCGTAAACAAACACTTATAGTCGAACAAGAAATTTCATGAACCATTGAAATTTTTTCTCAGCCAATAAAAGACGTAGAACACAGCGGTCAAACTTCTACGGCTAACTTTAGCTCGCCGTTCCAATAAAAAAAACCGTTTGTCTCCAGCTGCTCTGTGTGTCAAGATCTCGCCAAATTTCTTCAGTACTAAAATCGTGTCACCTTTTGGCAGACGCTAAACCACGCAAACCACGACACCCTACGACCCTGTACGCCCGATGCGCATTTTCATCGTCTTCATCACGTATGCTTATTTCTGCCATTTTGATTTTTCGGGAGTTTGCGAGGTTTAGAATTGCCCAATGGTCCACGCCCGATTTGGCGATTTTAGTACTGAAGAAATTTGGCGAGATCTCGACACTGAGAGCAGCTGGAGACAAACGGTTTTTTTTATTGGAACGGCGAGCTAAAGTTAGCCGTAGAAGTTTGACCGCTGTGCTCTACGTCTTTTATTGGCTGAGAAAAAATTTCAATGGTTCATGAAATTTCTTGTTCGACTTTAGTACTGTTAGTGGTCCTTCCTATCGCCTTGACAACTTGACTGCTTATTATTATAGTCTGGCCAATAGCAGTTGGCTGGCACCTGGACTCTAGGCGAGTTGCGTAGTTTGCATGTACTTCTGCTAAATAGGAGTACACGAAGCGTGGACAGAAATCCGCATTTGTAAATCTATTTTACGCAACGCGCCTTGAGTCCAAGTGCCAAACTGCTATTGGCCAGACTATAGTAGTTGAGTTCACCTTTGTTTGCCATGGAAACCAGGTGTGCATGTACACTTGTACATATTGTGGAAGCTTGTAGCCTATATTTCTTTGAACAAGAGCATTTACAGATAATTATTAGAATTCAGACTGCCACTGCAGTCGAATCGGAAATTGATTGAACTGCACTGCAGGCACACACACACACAAGTACGTGTATACCCTAATCTGTCACAAGATGCAGCAGGTGCTGCTGTATTGCGCGAATTCCACCTGTTGCTGTTTCTTTGCCCGCTTCTTGATGCGATGGTTCTCCGCATCCTTGGCCTTATGAATATTTTTCAAGCATGCGTCCGCGTCCGATTTTAGCTGTTCGTTCTTCGCGCATTGCTTCAGATCCCCCTCGTGTCTTTCCAGTAGTCGACCGTGCTTCTTGGAGAACTTCTTCCAGCTTTCCAGGATCTCCTGCTGCATTTCTGGCTGGTTGGCATTTTTCAGTTGCTGCGACATCAAATTCAGCATTCTGTCTCCAAATGTACGATCCCAGACCATCGCTAGCGACGTCATGAGGTCGTTGACGGCTTTGCAGGCTTCGCGTTTGTGCGCACTTCGGCTCTCCACTGCTGCGTAGTAGTTGTCTCCGCGCTTCTTGAAGACGCCTGGGTTGTTCTTGGCCACCTTTTCCATTATACTCCATATGATGACAGAGTTGGGCACTTCCTCTCCCAGCACGTACAGCTCCAAAACGTCCAAGCTGGCCTGATCGAACAGTTTTGCGTTGTGCTCGCTGACTTTGGACAGAAACGTGAAGCAAACGCGGACATAATCGTTCATGCGTGTTCGCATCGCCCCCTGGAGTTTTCCCCCACGACTGGATGATCCAGCTGCTTGCACGAGGTCGGCAACAGAGCCAAAGTCCATGGTTACGACCCGTTTCGATTCCCAGTACTGCCGCAAATGCTGAATTGTAATTGGAAATTGTTTTACGACCTCATTCCGCGCGTAAATCGGGTACAAATCTGCCAGACAAAGAACCCAGGGCACCGAAGGTGCCTTTGAATAATGCTGCCATAGTGTCCCCAGATGTGGCTCCACCAACTGGGGACTTTCCGATGTCGCAAGCAGGAGCAAAGATTGAACCTCTGAACACAAAATGCACAAAAATACTCATAGTGAGGCAGGAAAAACGACAGAAACTCCACGCAAAGTTTATCGGCACCTTTGTCCACGCGATCTTTGTTCACGCAGTCGCACTCCTCCTCGTCGGGTTTGCATGAATGTGGAATAGCGGCGATGTAGCGGCAGACCTGCTGGATGCAGGATTCCAAGGCCGGCTTGAGCATGCGATTATCTTGGAAGCGGATGGCAGACTCCGACAGTGCTTTTGCGATGTCGGAAAGGGTGAGCTGGTAGATGGTGTCGATCGTCATTTCCTCCGAGCTGCGCGCCACCACCCCATCGTTCCTGTTCGGTATTCGCTCGGTGAGAAACTCCAGACTCGTCTTGAGAATATCCACGTAGCCCTTTTCGATCTTTGTCAGATCTTGCGTGTCGGTGAGGATTTTCTGAAAAGGAGAGGAGGCGGAGGAACCGCCTTGCTCGTCAGCCGCATTGGCGCCGAAAGCGGCAAAAGCCGTGTCCAGATCCAAATCCTCTGAATTCCCATCTTCCTTCAGCCCGTTCTTTTTCAGCTTCTTCAGAAACGTGAGCCAGTCTTTCAGAAACAACTTCTTATCATTGGCTAGCTTCTCCAGCATTTTCCGCAGCTTCTCCTCGGGCGATTCGGACTTTCGAGAAGTGCGCGAACTGACGGAACTGTTGCTGCGCTTGGACATTGAACTGACCGTCGGTCGAAGAAGGCTGGCCATGGATGCTCGACGCGTTTTCTTGGCCGACTTTTTGCCGCCTACTTCCGCGGTCAGCTTTTGACCACTGCCTGCTTTCTTTTTTGCCATGCTGCCTTTGCTTATGCAGTAGTGATTCAGTGTTGGTTATGCAGCAATGCGGGTTTAGTTTGATGAATGGCGAAAGTTGACACACAGCAATAATTACCGTCGGAGCAAAAAATGTAGGTATTGTTTTGTCGTTTCCATGGGTGCAAATATCTGAAAAGACAAAGTCAATGCTTCGTCAATAATTCACACCCAGCTAAGATATTGAACGAGCCTATTGCATTGTTTCAACTCAAGCAATGGTGGGTGATGTCACCCAGTTGTGTACATCGATCTGGGACAGTTCTGAACGAGCAATCTGGGATTTTTGGGCGTTGCACACACAGTGCTCGTCAAAGCGTATTTTACGAAACTTTGTCTCTCATCACACTACGCTCAATAAACGTTGACCCATCGAAAAGATCAGCAGAACGACGAGCTCGCGCCCCGAAGCGAACGAAGATACGTTACGTACGCAGTAAAAACGGGGAAGGTATAAATGCGGGGGCGGGGGCGGGGGCGGGATGCCGACTGTTGCCATAAATGAGCAGAAGGAAGAAACGATGACGAATTGTGATTATTTCACGGAGAAACACGTGGGATGAATAAAATTTTATCCTTCTTCTGCCGATTTTCTTGCGTTCTAACCGTTTCAAAAGGGCGGAATCAAGATTTTCCGCTATTTCTGCTTGCGCATCGTTGTTAGCGCCTTAACGGCTCGTTGCCTTCTGCTCATGGCGCGTTCACCAGACTGACGTACATCCCGTACGTCCGACGTATTATAGAGTGTATATGTAGGCAGCCTACATATACACTCTATAGACGTATCTAGGAGTACCATGAACCATGTGCTCGTAGATACATCGGACAACTTAGGAGTACACGTTCATGTACATCTAGATACGTCGGACGTACGTCCGTACGGACGTCTGGTGAACGCGCCATCAAATGTACTACGGTATGTACGTCTTCGTACACGTCGTTCTCCTCATCTATTTGATGGGTCAAATATGGATAAGCAGAGCGGTGCGGCGGTGCGTTGCGTTGCGTTGCCTGCCTTAGCGTTTGCGTACGTACTGTACTGCTCAGGCAGCTCAGCTCAGCTCAGCTCAGCTAGCCAGGATTATTTCTTTGTGGTTCCGTGTGTAAAATTGCCCCGAAGGCGTAATGATCTATAGATTAGCCAGCCTTTGATTCTTAGAAATTGCAATTCATGGAACTTTTCCTTTTTCTGCAGGTTTTCTGTGAAAACTATCAACGGCATCAGATGAGACGCGGAAGCAGCACAAGAATGTGAAATAGGCGAAAAAGGCAAATCATCAGCCTGTGAGAAGATGACGGGCCACATTTACAAGAAGAAGCGTCATCATCCGCCGGGGGGCTCTGAGCGAAATCGGGGGTCAGGAGGTGGAGAGGAGTGCGTGATCATGAACGAGGGAGACGCCAGCAGCTCCGTCACTTCGGAATCTGAACATGGAACGGAGAATGGCAACGGAGGCGTCAAGGGTTCGCGCATTCTGCACGGAAAAACGCTGCGTCAGTGGCTGGACGAAGCGCTACACTCGCCAAAAATGCAGGTACACCACCACAGTACATACTGCACCTATGCTATATAGTCGCTGACACGATCAAGAGCGTGCTTGACAATTTTGGCGCTCCGTAGTAATCTGACATTCTAAAC
The DNA here is from genome assembly GCA_030247985.1 of Epsilonema sp. ZAB3_2. Taxonomy (NCBI): domain Eukaryota; kingdom Metazoa; phylum Nematoda; class Chromadorea; order Desmodorida; family Epsilonematidae; genus Epsilonema; species Epsilonema sp. ZAB3_2. Next base: position 17,168 of record JASAMW010007431.1, read on the forward strand.
AAGAATAGCAATAGTGTTTGAAAAAGGGTCGGAAAAGCCGGTTGCTATTCTTGTATAGAAATGCCAGATTTACTAAGATTACTACGGAGCGCCAAAATTGTCAAGCACGCTCTTGATCGTGTCGGTGACTATATCTGTAGTGGACCTACTGTTTGAAAGGATGCGTATGGTAGAAGAGAAGATGGGCCAGGCTAGTAGGCGCTGATAGAGTCCGATGCATGGACTGCTTCTAAGCATGGACCTCTTGAATTTTAGTACGGTTTTTTGGTGTGGTCCAAATATGTTACAGCAGTCCATAATGCTAACGACTTCTTGATTTCGGTTGGACCGATTGAAAATCCCGTACTAAAATTCAAGAGGTCCATGCTTAGAAGCAGTCCATGCATCGGACTCTATCAGCGCCTACTAGCATGCAATCTGCGAGGAAATGCCGACCATGTATGCTGTTGCTATCTCAACATGTATCCTTGCTTGTAGCGATTATGAATGACTACACGCGCGTGTTCGCGTCTCACTTCAGATAATGTACGTACATGTACACCTACAGTAGTGGGACGGGGGTTATTCGGGACCTTGGTTAGGGTTCGTACCGGCCGGCCCTCTTTTGTATTAACCACCGGGTTCATCCCGCTCAATACGGCTCTTCGATATGAGCCCTGACCATGGGAATTTCGGGGAAGAAATTATCCCAGCCTTCCCTATTTGTCTAATCTCCTGTACATAGTCAAGAAGGAAAATTTTGCCAGATGTGCCAGCAGGGAATCGAACCGAGAACCTCTCGCGTTCCAGGCGAGCGCCTTCGCCATTTGACTACTCACCCAGATGACCTCAGTTACACAATTTCCAAGCATGTTTGTTTGTGCAGGTGCTGATCGTGTCTCTGGTGGTGTTCAACTGTCTGGTGGTGATAGTGGAGTTGCTCATCGATCTCCAGCTCTTCAACGTGCAGGGCCGGCGGGAGAAGGGCAATCTGGCCGCGCGCCTCCTGCGCTACATCTCCATCGCCATCCTGTCGCTCTTCGTGCTGGAGATGGCGCTGAAGGCGTGCGTGTGGGGTCTCAGACGGCTCCTGAAGCACAAGATGGAGCTGGCGGACGCGGCAGTGGTGGCGGCGGCCTTCAGCCTCAGTCTGGCCTTCGGCGGCAGGGGAAACTCCGCGGATGCTATCGGCCTCCTACTCATGCTCCGACTCTGGAGGGTCTCCAAGATACTGCACAGTGAGTTCAGCTGCTCTCTCTACTGTATCCACCATATGCAGTAAGGCGATTGGGTTGGTCGATGGCGACCCCGCGGTATGTAGTGAACGTTTGGATCGGTGCCTGCGGGGTCGTCGACCTTGTTCAATCATCTGGAAGCGTCAAAGGAGCGAGTGGAAAGAAGAATTGATAACAAATGACGTCGACGACCCCGCAGACACCGATCCAAACTTTCAATAAATGCCGCGAGGTCGCCATCGACCAACCCAATCGCCTTACTGCATAATGGTGGATAGTCTGGCCAGATGGAGTTGGCTACGCGACTCAAGTCGTCCGTGCTTAGTTTGCGTGCGTGTACTTTTGCAAAATAGGAGTACACGATGAAGCACGGATAGAACTCCGCATTTGTGAATCTATTTTATTTTACGCAACACGACTTAGTTCCATAGCGAACTCTCTTAGTGGCTAGACTATAACTTGTTTCCTGTGGTATGTACTGTACGCACGCAACCTACTAAAGTTACAAAGGAAGCCGCATCTCTCTCTCTCTGCAAATAGAATAACAAGTGCATGCTGTGTGCGTACGTCACGTCCCGCGTAGTTTATGCTACAGACTGGGCAGGTACAGTACATATAAGACGACGATACGCGTTGGTCGTCAAGTAAGAATGACCGAAGAGAGATTGCAGCATCGCACAGAGAGGCAAATGTGCATGCGCTGCACTGGTACTTGCATCATTTCTCAGCCCAGACAGTGCATACCTCATGTGCAAAGCAATGTATGTGTGCAGTTATCTACAGCTAGTGTTAGACAGGCAAAGGTGTGTAGTGTAAATACGTGTGTTGTGTTTGTGTGGTAGGCATGGTGGCTTCGGTGCGTAAGGAGGCGGAGCGTCGGATGTGGAAGGAGCGTCGAGCGCGTCGGGCGCTGGAGCGCGAGGTGTCCAAGCTGCGCGAGTACTGTCTGCAGCAGGACTGCGAGCTGCAGATGTACCGGCTGATGCTGCAGCAGCACAACATTCCACAGCCCACCGTCCTTCGGCCCCCGCCCGCTCCCCGCACACTCAACGTCATCGCGGAGGTGAACGAACGAGAGGCAGGAGCAGGAGGCTCGCCGCCCTCCTGCAGCGCTGCAACTGCAGCACAGTCTGGAACAGTAGTAGGCCCACCGCCGGCTTTGGCGGAACAGGAGGAGGAACTCGCACTTCCGCAGAAACCACCGCCAAAATACGAAGACATCCAATGATTTACATTATCTTGGGATGAGTGTTCTTACTTTGCTTTTGGATGGACGTGTACAGCTTAGCTTTATCATTATTGCACGCGAGCACGGATTACAGAACAATAACTGTATCAGCAAATGAGCGCAGGAATTCAATTCAACCGCTGTTAGGTTGGTCTATGGGCGCTGTCTGTTCTTTGGTGGTCGTTTGCGTACGTTCGGAAGATTGTATTATTGCTTGCTTCAAGCACGACTTCTGTAGCCGACAAGGGAGCGTGTACAAATTACGTCAGGTGGTTTTCAGCCGAAATGGATGGGTACCCCCCCCCCCCCCCCCCCCCCCCCCCCCACCGTCAGCGTCAGAGGTGGTGACACCAGTAGTAATAGTACTTGCGTATACGTATGTATGAATGCATGCATAATACATGGCATGCATGCATGTATGGTATAATATGCAGGATGTTGTGTATGTACTAAGTAATGTGTAGTATGTACTGTAATAGATATGTACTGTAATGTACAGTGTATGTATGTACGTACGTAATGCCCGTCAGCGTCAGAATATTGATCTGAGTGCCGACCCCCCCCCCCCCCCCCCCCCCCCACCGTCAGACTGACGTCAGAGGCTGGGCCAGGGGGAGGGGGGGGGGTCCCCCCCTCCCCTACCACCTGACGTAATTTGTACACGCTCCCCAACAGGTATGACTGGGCCCAGAAGTATGTACGCACTTATTTTACACGCATTCTGTACGCATTTACGTACGGTACGTTGTCTGTGTTCACCAGCCACACGTAACCGACTAAATCAAATCGGCATATTACCATACCGTACTATTGGATTTTTGCTGTGCTGTACATACTACACATTATTACGTGTGTTGTGTTGTCTGTTCGTACAACTTGGACTGATTTATCACTTGTGTCGTGACGTCAAGATATCCATAACATTACATTTTCTTATCAGCAAAATTCCATAATCTGTTCGCTACCGAACTTTTGTGCATGTGATGAAAAAGAAATGAAGTGAATCGTTGCAGCGTACACGACCGCACTAACAGCTAAAATAGTATCTACTAGGATACTACAATTTACAAGAAAAGTAAGCCTATGTTATGTACTGTACAAACAACAAACGGTGAAAAACAAACAACGAAGAATGTACGTTGCTTGGCAATGCAATCCCAACCCCATCCGCCATACCAAACAGACAGGCATGAACAAGACTTCATTGTAGTACGTAGTACCATCAATAAATTTACCATGGACAGATACTACACACAAGTACGTCTCCAACAAACCAACGTCACGCAACGCAGCCAGCATAATTTCGCGTTGAACCACAGGCCTCACTGCTTCATCCAGACTTTTCCAAATGCTCTTTTTCTTCCACCCTTCGACTTCACATAGAGTTTCGTATGTATATCTGTCTGTAGCATTCAATTCAGTAGCTCTTCCATCTGTGTCCGCATTTGTTGCAGGCTACAAGGGTGACGGGCACAGGTTCGTAGTCGCCTTCTTGTCGCTCTTGGCTGATGGAGTAGGTGGTGTCCCTGTTTTGGCACTGGCGACACAGGAACATGTTGGAGTGGACGCCGCCCTCGTCCTCCGCGGGTCGCTCGTGCTCTCGCAGGCTTTCCACGGAGAGCGTGGCGCGCACGCGGCGCAGCTCCTCGCTCGCCATCTCTTCCGACGACATGCCGGCCAGTTTGCCCGGGCTCAGCGTGCCGTTGAGCAGCCGCCGACGTAGCGCCGGATTGCCGGCGTCCCGCAAGTTCACCACGCGAGAGCGAATGCGCGACTTGTACTTGCGACACGCGTCCACTTTGGCGTCTTTCGGCACCTCCTGCTTGTAGATGGCGGCCTCCACGGCCAGGGCCAGGCTCAGCGGGTCCGCCGCTTTGAATTCGTCGCTGCAAGCCGGCTCCTTTTCGAGTTCGGTGCGCAGCGCGTCTTCGATCAGCTGGACGGATTTGGCGCGAGTGGGGTTCTCGGGCAGACGCCGACTGCTGCTGCTGCTGCGTCGACGTTTTCGCATCACCACCAATTCTTCCTCCTCCTCCTCTTCTTCCTCGTTGCTGCTGGAAGAATGAGATCTCCTTTTCTTCTCTTTCTCTTCTCCGTCTCCTCGTTCAGAACTCGATTTCTCTGGCGAGGCAGTTGCTGCGCTTTCTGGATGTGGCTCTGCGGTTGACGGGGAATTCTGCTTCCCTGCTGCCGTACTTCCTGCCCCTAAAGTACGTACACGCGTTTATTGCATATCGTAGTAAGTGTGTAGGATAGTAAGTAGTGCGGAGTGAAGGGACCATGTCACCATATGGTACAAGAAGCGATGACAAAATGCGAACGTGGTACCAGCAGGAACTTTTACAAGTAGTGCATGCGAAGCACTAACCAGGTAGTAGCACACAAAGCAGCACGTATTGTGCTAATTCTGGGTACCGTATTTTTGGGTGTAGCCTATATCCCCCATTGTATATCCCCAGTGTACAACCCCCATTGGCAAAACAAATTTTGTCCCATGTATATCCCCCCCCCCCCTGGTGTATAGCCCCATGTACTGTAGGTACCTGACTACCTATGTAATCTGGTCATAAGCTAGCTATAGCTACTCATACACCATGCTACTATGCCTATAAGCTTAGCTGAGCATGTCTTGTACTAGAATAACCCTGTTTTGACCGCAATTATGCCCAAAAACACATACTTTTGACCTCAAAATCATGCCTCTACACACCTCTCAAAAACAAATTTTGTCCCATGTATATTCCCCCATTGTATATCCCCCAGTGTATAGCCCTCCATTGGAACTCTCAATTTTTGTATAGCCCCATGGGGCTAATACGGTACATCCTGCACCTAAAGGACCGAAAACCGTTCTTTAGCTCGGTGGCCGGGTTTACTCCAGTTCCCTGCTCATGTACGTATGTACTAATATTACGCACGTCAAGAATGCATACAATAAGAGATTTCGACAAAAGCGAATGTGTAAAACGCGCTGCGTCAAGGCAGTTTTGTTCAAGACCAATTCATTTTTTACTCGCTTTTCTCAAAAATTTCTTCATGCATTCTTGCGCACGCATAGCCTGAATAATTTACCAACCGGAAGAAATAGAGTTCTTATCCGATGAGCCTCCTTCGTCGTCATTAATGCTGCTGACAGGCGAAGTCGGCACTGGCCTAGCAGCACCAGTTCCTCCGTCTCCTGCGCTGTTGTTGCTATCGGAAGAGGCGTCACACACTTTCTTGCCTCCTCCGACCGTAGTAGGATGAAACTCATCCTTCACAATCTTCTTCCAGCTGCGTATGATCTCCCCGGTCACCCTGGACACATCCTTGGCGTTTTTGAAGTGCTTGCGCACATTATTCACCGTACACCCGATCTTGGTCCGTTTGAGCACCTCGATATCCACCTCCATACTTAGCAGCTTCTCTAAGCTCTCCAGTAGACGCTTGATATCGCACGCATTTCGCGTCAACGTTCCCTCCAACTCCGCTTTGATCTGATTGATTTTCGGCTCGTTCGATGGCTTCATTTCATATCTTCTTGCTTGGGCCTTGGCTTTATGGATGGCTCACCACATCATTCAGAGCATTCTGATTTTTATTTTCCTTTAATTTAGGCCAAGGACTCCCCACCTCCCCGCCGCCTTCGTTTTGTTTCCCAAATCTCAACGAAGGCGGGAGGTGTTGGCCTCTCTAGGAGTACATGCCCAAATGTCATGTACATCAAGCACATCAATTTTAGAAGTACGTGGAGAAGCAGCAGTACGAAATATGTTCAAAATGTAGCAAGATGTGCAACTAGTGCAACGTTGTCTTTGTTCTTTTAGTCATGCATGAGGTTCATCCATCCGTGCGCCCACTGTTCAAAAGAGCGTAAAATGCACCCCCACGCAATCAGTTCAAAGAAAAGCGTACAACTAAATAATAAGCTGCTGCTAGTAGCTTTAGCTTTCAGTTTTTGTTTGCTTCATATCCATAGCCGTCGTTTATCCTCGCGATTCTGAACACTGTGAGTCGGCGACGTACGTACGTATGGATGTACTGTACGTGTACAGTTTATTGAAGCCAGGAAGAACCAAAGCTAAACTCAATCCATTCGCATAGCAATATTTCTTGCGGAAGGGTGAACATCCCAGACGATTTTTTTTCCTGCCACCCCGACCCTCCACTGTCCACTGAGCGAACAATTTTCCTGACGGTTCCTTTTCTTTTCCTTGTCTGGTCCTGCCTGGTTTTGCTGCCCATAAACTGAACGCAATATTAACTGGACTCCAAGGAATACTGTGCTTCGGAAACACTGCAATTTGCGTCCACGACGACACTGATTTCAAACGACGCTGAAGGCTGAATACGTGGTACTACCACAACTAAACTAGTGCTGAGTGTGAGTGAGTACTGTACCTTCGAATAAATTGATTCGAATTCGAAGAATTTCTTCAATCTCGTTCGTTGAATAGAAGACCGGCGGTTTACAAAGCGACCATGCTTGGAGCACAGGCATTACGAGCCAAGCAGAGGCACGTAGCGGACTCGAAGCAGAAGACAAAGAAGAAAACGGCGACAGGTTATTCGAAGAAACCAACAGCCGTCAGCAACAAGCCTCATTCTGCTTCACCGGGCCATCATCACAGGGCGCTTCTCATGGACACGCTTGCATTGGAACATACTGTAAACCTTCGTTTATAGCCCCGGGACTAAAACTTAGTTCCCGATGAGGGGAGCTGGTATATACGAGGGTTATACATGAGGGGGCGGGGCAATACAGGAGGACATTTTACATTTGCACCCACAGTAAGGCTTTTGACCTCTTGCTGAACTCATTTGACGGTTATTTTACTTATTTTGCATGACCTCATTCACCACAGGAACACTGCTCCGTCATATCGATCCAAATATATTTATTCATCTGAGTGACCATGCTGACTGACTGGGTGGCACGTTTTCTGCGAATTTACATTTGCTATGTATAACTTCTCATTATTTCCTCCAACATATCCATCACAGTTCACAGTGTACGAAACACATGTGGCCAGTAGATGTACCGTATTTTTGGGTGTATATCCCCCCTGGTGTATAACTCCCATGTACTGGAAGGTACCTGCCTACCTATATGAAAGCTGGTCATCAGCTAGCTACAGCAACTCCTACACCGTGCTACCATGCCTATAAGCTTAGCTGAGCATGTCTTGTACTAGAATAACCCTGTTTTAACCACGATTATGCCCTAAAACACGTACTTTTGACCTCAAAAACATGCCTTTACACACCTCTCACAACCAAAAATTTTGTCCCATACACCCAAAAATACGGTACTTACTTGTTGCGGTCACTAAAGCGGATATTTTCTGGCTAGATATTTTCAACACATGATCATTACTGCTCGCCTCGACAGTAGTGGTCACCCGAGGCGGTTCGTCTGGCTGAATTGGTGCGCCTCTGCCTCTTCTTCCTGGCAATGCGACTGAGCTCTGCAAAGCTGGAGCAGCAAGTGGCAGAAATATATAAGTATAGGCTTATATATTTCTGGTAGTGGTTGTGGTGGTACGCCCGGCGGAGGGAGTTGGATGCCACCCGCCCCCTCTCCGCCTCCCTCTGATAATCCCGGCTCCTTCGGCCAAATTTGTCCTCCTCCTCCTCCTCCTCCGCATCCATATCCGCAAAGTTGTAGTTCTTCCACTCGCGCCACTTCTTTGTAACATCCTGGAGCACCTGCGGAGCCCTGTGTTGCTCGCTTGGGAAACGCTTCAGCGCTGCTGACATTGCGCCTTCCACGTAACCCACCCTCAGCAGTAGGAAATGTAGTTTGCACTTCACGTCACTGAGGAGGAGGTTGGCCAGAACTTCCGGCCTATCCTCCAGTGAGCTCCTCAAATAATTCCACCCGTACGACGCGGCCTTTTTATGAGGTATCTTACATTTGGCCGCTTGTATCTCTGCGATTCGTAGGAAGCGGTCAGTGATGCTTGGTGGAGTCTAGAATAAAAGGAAACATATCTTTGATTAAGGTAGGTACACGTAGGTAGCCAACAAAAGCTTGAGGCGCAAAAGACCAGATTTGTCTGGTTGCCAGACTCTGTGGCATGTCCTCACATAACAGTAATATTGAGCCTCTGGCAGCTGAATTTTGGGGCGCAAATGCGCCTCAAGTTACCACGTACCTACCCCCCAGAGATGGCCGGGTATTCCACATGGTCAGAATTACGAGCACTACAGTAAACACACACGAGTCGGTCAGAAATGCTGATTTATTACCCCTCTCGAATCTTCCTCCTCGGACTGCGACTCTTCCTCCTGCTCTCTTCCAATCGTACGATCACTACGGGAACTGAAGGCGCTGAGCTCGGAAAAGGCCGTCGATTGGTCGTCCGCGTTCGTTCGCCCACCACCTTTTCTCATTCGATGCCACCACCTCTGTGTTATTGCCCGGAGAACCGTCTTAGTCGTCTTCCCTGGGAATCGCTCCATCGTTGCTGCCACTGCCCTCTCAACATCTCCTTCCAGCAGGGGGGGTGAATCGAGGTCCGCTAAAAATAATACGGCATTACCTGTGCGTATCCCCATGAAGAGGCCCATATGTTGGCAAAACAAAAAATGTCCTTATTCATAGCCCCCAGAGTACTATAAAGGATTCATAACAAGAATCCTGCATTACACAGAAATCTCAGATCGATCCATGTCCCAGATTCGCTCGATTGAAATAGCCGATGATCATAATGATCGATTATTACGTACATGTAAACCATCATTGTAATAGTTGATTATTACTGGATAAATATACTTTCACGTATTGATATCCATGCATCGATGATCATTAGGGGAGCTCCATAAAGTACGTCACGCTGAAATTCCTCCGCCAGACCCCCCCCTCCCCCCTCGTCACGCTAACGTCACGCTGAGCCTTACCCCCCCCCGGGAGCGTGACGTCACGTTTCAGTATTGAATAGGGCATGCAATGTATGACGTACGTATGTACGTACTATGTATAGCTGTTGAATTTACTTTGTCTATTTCTACACAGTCGCTTGGTTTAGGACTCCTTGGAAAAGCCTAAAATAAAGTTCCTACTTTATGCAAGGTAGTAATGCACCAACACCGATGAATGCTGCACTGAATAAAATTGCCAGTTTTTGGTGCTGGAATTTCGACGTGACGTCACGTTAGCCTCGACCCCCCCCCCCCCCCACCATCGTCACGCTAACGTCACATCAGCCAGACCCCCCCCTCCCCCCTATTACTGCGTGACGTACTTTATGGAGCTCCCCTTATGGTGGAACCATCATTACAATTTTGGAAAGATACACGGGAATAGTGGATCAGTTATTGAAATGACTGATCAGTTATAGAAATAATGGATCAGTTATTGCAATGATGAATTAGAGTTGTTGAAATAATGGATCCATCAAAACATCATCATTGAAATAGTCGATTTTGAACATTTTCTTGTGTACACATATACAGAATACATAATGGGCATACATACAGTGTTTATACGGACATTGTGTGCTCATGCATAATGCACACACACACCTTGTGTAATGTACAGTATACATGCAGTAGCCTACTTGTGTACACTACACATTTTCAGCACACAAGAAAAATCTTCTCAAAATCGACTATTTCAATGATGGTTTACATGTACGTAATAATCGATCATTACAATCATCGGCTATTTCAATCGAGCGAATCTGGGACAGGGATCGATCTGAAAGTTCTGTGTAGCACAGGATTCCCGTTGTGAATCTTTGGTACTATCACACGTACCGGCGGCAAGGTATCACTTTGGTGCAGCTTGGCCAGCAGCTCGTAATTGTCCCCCTTCAACTGCTTAAGAAGACTCCACCCGTAGGCGTGGAGCTTTTCCGTCTTGGCGCGCACCGCTTTTTCCTCCACATTGCGCAGGATGGCGGCGGGAATGCTTCCATCCTAAAAAAAATAAACAAAATCTTGAATGTACATACTTACTTAGATTCGAAAAGTACGTACTGCTTATCTTGCCTTGCAGTTGCCTACGCGACATCATATAGCTGTAAAAAACGACAAGCTTCTCAGCTTCAATAGCGGCTGTCATGTCATCCACAAGTGCACGTAGCCCACGACTTGAACTATGCCTTGCGGTTGACAACCACCTCGAACAAAACAGGAGGAATCAACCATCTACATTACCTGAGGCAGCGGCTGATCGGAATTCGGATGCAGAAGGCCTTCCATGATAGCTTCTTGCATCTGTGTCGCCAGCTGCGCTCGTTTCGCCTGAACGGAGAAGAGCATTAGCGATACTTGACCTACTGCTGCATGAAAAACTTGCACATGAGTCTACGTAAATACGTTACGTTGTGGCCATGAGGCCACCCGTGCTTATAGAGGAGGCTAATGCTGAATTTGCATAGGATACTGCTGTATTCCCAGGCATCTGAGAGGCAAAATCAGCTCCCGAACATGAGGTTTGAATGAATGGGCAAAGAAAATGCTTCGAAACAACCTTAACCTCATAGAAGCATGAAGGAACATTATTACATTGAACGAATTGTATGAATGCAGTCCTTCCTTCCTGCCACTGTGTAGCTCAGTTTGGTAGAGTACTTGCACAGTGAGCGAAGGGCCCGGGTTCGAGTCCCGCCCGGCTTAGGCTTACCCCACAGTACCTAGTCCTTGGTTCTGCAGGAGTAGCCTACTCCTGCAGAACCAAGGACAAGAGTCTGCATTTGTGAACTTTCCCTGCGACTTGAGTTCCCTATAGCGAACTCCTAGTGGACGGACAGACTACATAACATGTATGTAGATACCTCGACGGCTTTCATCGGGGTCTTGTCGACGGCCGCCTGTTTCATCTCATCGATCATGGCGTCGACTCCTCTTTCCAGTCTACAAGGCCGAGGTAGAATTCCGAGGGCCCGTAGTCCGCGTAGGACATCTCCGCCTTAAACTCGTCGCCCACACCGTACTCCACCCGCTTCGCCTTCTAAACCACAACGCGTGCATGCACATAGCCTATTCTACCATCCACTGCTTGCGCTATTATGGAACGCGACCGAAGAATATGTCTAAATGGTAACCAACCACCGATACACAACCTATCCTGTAACAACGGAAGCAGTGGATACAGACCTGATAGGTAGTTCTAGTTTCACTTAGCTTTAGTATTGGGTACCATGGGGTAAACCTGGCCATTGGGTAAACTTCATTTGAAAGAGGAGAGTTTCAAATAATCGATTGATATCATACTTGTCTCAATTGGCCCATTATTGGTTGCTGAGCTATGCATCCCTGAAGCTTAATAGGTGGCCGGATTTTCCTATGGCAGGGCTTACCCCATAGTACCCTACAGCAAGAAAAGCCTGAGCAAACTGGTGAGATTGATGTTTCATGCCGCAGTAAACGTTGCCTCTGAGTTAACCAGCTCCATAAGGCCCTGACCCGCAGGGCCCGCGGGTCACCCGCGCGTCACCCGGAACCGAATAGAAGCGCTGGCGGAAAAGAAGACGTACAGTACGTAGGCCTACATATCTATACATACTAGAGCTCTCACAGGTAGGAATTTTGCATTGATCCGGGTCCGGGTCCGGGTTTTGAAACCATGTACCCGCGGGTTCCGGGTCCGGGTCGGGTAGTAGGAATTTGCTGTTGCGTACATGTTAGTGTACGTACGTACACATACAGCATACTATGTGGTACAGTATGAACTGTACGTACGTACGTTACGTACATACATGCAATAGACTGTATATAACAATGTTCGTTTGAAAGAATACATAACCTCCAGGTGGGAAATTTGGAAAAATATAGCTCGATCTTTCGTGTAAATGTCGAAATTCGAAAATAACTATCCTCTACCGTATTTACCTGTGCATAGCCCCCCCCCCCCTATGCATAGCCCCATATGGGCAAAAAAAAAAAAATGCCCTATGCATAGCCCCCCCCCCCCCCCGCTATGCATAGCCCCATATGTACTGTAGGGTACCTGAACCTACCTACATAAGCTGGTCATAAGCTACCCATAGCCACTCCCACACCAAGCTAAGATGCCTATAAGCCTGCTTGGGGGTATATTGTGCTAGAATAACCCTGTTTTGACCTCAATTATGCCCTAATACACGTGCTTTTGACCTAAAAAATATGCCTCTGCGCACCGCTCAAAAACATAAAAAATGTCCTATGCATATCCCCCCCCCCCCTATGCATAGCCCCCCCCCCCCCCCCTATGCATAGCCCCATATAGGACCTCTCAATTTTTGCATAGCCCCATGGGGCTATGCACAGGTAAATACAGTATTCTTGAGAAAATTTCAGAAAATGCTCAAACTACATCGAGCAGAAAGCCAAAATTGAGCGAAATGGGGGAGTTTGCAAATAACTTCCGCGGGCAAGGGGTGTCGTATTTTTTAAAATGTTGTGTATATTTTGTAATTATTTTTGCCACGTAACGGATAAATTGTTGCTATGTTTTGCTTTATAAGTACAGCAGGTTAGCAATCGACAAGAACTTCTTGTCGATTGCTCAAGAAGTTCTTGTCGATTGCTAACCTGCTGTATTTATAAAGCAAAACATAGCAACAATTTATCCATTACGTGGCAAAAATAATTACAAAATATACACAACATTTCAAAAAATACGACACCCCTTGCCCGCGGAAGTTATTTGCAAACTCCCCCATTATACACCTTAGACCCGACCCGGATTTTCGCCTATTTTTCCGGGTCCGGGTCCGGTTCCAGGTAGCAAAAAAAGCCGGGTTTTCCCGGGTCCGGGTTCCGGGTCCGGGTACCCGTGAGAGCTCTAATACATACGACCGGCTTACTCATTGTAAGATACGGTACTGTAATGTTTCGTGTATAGCCCCCTGGGACAATATGATCGGTAAGCCCCGATTAGGGGGGATATATTCGAGAGGGGGCTATACAAAAGGGGGCTATATAAAAGGGCATTTTGCATTAGTGACCAAAGTAAGGTTTTTTGACCTCCTGAACTCGTTTTCTGGTTTATTTTGCATGTTTTCAAGCTAAAGTGGTATAAAACAAGCTATTTTTGCGCAAAAATTATCATTTTGGCCTATGATCGGCCATGTCTGAAGGGGTTTCAGTTCCAGTTGATGGGGTGCAGGGCTTCAGTCATGATCCACCCCGCTCTGCGCAGGCTGAATTGAATTTCTACCCATTGCAGAAGTCTGAAGGGGTGGTCAAGAGGGGTGAAAACCAAATTGTATCCCAAACTGTCCCAAATGATGTGCCATCAACTGCTATGGCTAGAAACACGTCGAAAACGCTGCTTTCAGCTGTAAAAACCTTCGTTTTCGTCGTTATTCGCACTCTCTGATATGGGGCTATATACGAGTACAAATGACAATAGGCACCGATTAGGGGGGGAGGGGCTATATACGAGGGCGGGGGGGGGGGGGCTATATTCGAGGGGGCAATACACGAAACATTACAGTAGATGGCCGGGTATTTCACGTGGTCAGAATTACGAGCACCACAGTACACGAGTCGGTCAGAAATGCTGATAATATATTACCTCGTCCGCTCCTGTTTCTTCCGTGGACTGCGACTGCTCCTTCGCCTGCGACTCCTTCGCCTGCACAGCTGCAACAACAAATTGCGCACACGTCACGTTCACACGGTCGTGAGCTTCACCGTCGTCACTATGCTTCAACCGTCACCCACCATCACACATACACATACACAGGCGAATTCAACTCACTTCGCTTTTCGTAGCGATCTTTAAACTGTCGCCATCGCGATGAGATGGCATGTAGGACCGAAGTAGCCCTAACTTGCTGGTCCGGAAAGCGCTTCAGCGCTGCTGACAATGCGCTGTCAACCATACCCACCCTCAGCAGCGGAAACTCTTTTCTGGAGCGGACGTTGCTGAGGGGGAGCCGGGCCAAATCTTCATCCTCCAGCGCCCTCAAGCAACACCAGACGAAGGCCGCGGCCTTCTTCTCATTGTCCAAGCAGCCCGCCGCTGCCTTCTCTGCTTTGGCGAGAGTGTCGGCGCAGATGGCAGGTGCAGCCTAGAACAAAAGGAAACATATCTTTCTTTGAAGGTAAATACGTACGTAGATAGTACTGCTTGTCTTGCCTTGCAGTTGCCTACGCGACATCTTGTAGCTGCAAAAAACTCACTATCCTTCCCAGTAGGTCTCGCGTGTTTCACTAGTGCGCGACACACGTGGTGAGTACAATAAACGCACGATAAATTCGATATACGTGTGCATTGAAGAAGGATACTATTTGGGCAAACCAGGCGCTCACCTCTTCCTGCGCTAGAGTCGCGTTCTTGGCCTTCTCCAGTTTTCCTCCACCTTCCCTCTGCTGCATCGGCGTCAGTAGCACCACCACTTCGATCAACGTAAAATCCTCAAACAAAATAGCACTCAGCTACATCATGTTGCTACTGTACTGGCAAATAAGAAAGGCATACGTACACACATAATATACTTGTTACATGTCTTCGGTCGGTCATGTATGCGCAATCTACCCGTGTAAAATGCAAGCATAGTATACATACTTACATACATACATGCACCTTCCAGCTATGGACCCCATGTACTTACGAAGCTCTCCTCTTCCTCCGCTTCCCCTTCCACCGTTTTCTGCTCGTTCGTATCCTGCGCATCTCCCTTTTTGTTATCTTCTCCTTCGGCAATAGGAACCACGATCAGCTGCGTCTCATCTTCCTCTTTCGCCTCCTCTTCCTCCAGATCCATGGACATTTCTCCACCTCCGGCATCTCCTGCAGCAGCAGCAGCGACGGTCACTAGAGAGAGGCCGCTGCGTCGTTCTCCACCCGTCTCCTCTCCTCCTTCTGCCACTCCCACGCCAGACCAGGCTTCTGCTTGACCATACAAGCACCCTCCTCCTCCTCCTCCCTCTCTTCTTCGTCCTCTTCCCTCGGCGGTGTCAGAGGGCTGATCTGCTACAAACAAGAAAACACGGTTACCTCATCACTGTGCAGGTAGACCCCGGGATTATCACCGAATCACCGTGATTATCCATGTCTTTATGTACGTAAGTATGCACATCCAGAGGCCAGCCCACGAATGTCGGACCACGCTGTTCTGCCTTCCATAAGGCCCTGACCCGCAGGGCCCGCGGGTCACCCGGAACCGAAAATAAGCGGCGGCGGAAAAGGAGAAAATTATTGATCCAACCAATCACTGCGGGTGACCCTCGGGTGACCCGCGGGCCCTGCGGGTCAGGGCCTTACGGAGCTGGTTAACTGCTTGTCTTGCCTTGCAGTTGCCTACGCCATATTATAGCTGCAAAAAACTCACTATCCTTCCCAGTAGGTCTCACATGTTTCACTAGTGCGCGACACACGAGGTGACTACAATAAACGCACTACGAATTTGATACACATGTGCATTGAAGAAGGATACTATTTGGGTTTGAAGGAAAACAATAGCGACCTGCTGGCCACGCTGCCCAAAAGGGATACCCTGCCCCCTGGAGTATAATAGTACCAAAGATTCACAACAAGAATCCTGTGCTACACAGAACTCTCTCCCTCCCATCCATACCTCCTGTCTTCTCAGACTTCTTAAGAACACCACAATCCCGCAATCGTCGAGCCTCCTTGTTCCTCACGTCCAAATTGATAAGGTCGGTGTCCTCGTTGCCACCAGTCATTTCGGGGGTGTCAGATCCCCCTGGGGGAGTGAAGGGGTTTTTGGCCACTAGCGGCGTGCTGACCAGACTCTCTGCCGTGTGGTTGGTCAGCTCTGCTTCGGATAGCGCCATTCCGCGAGTGCCGGTCATGCCTGCATAAAATGCAGCCCTCACCCGCCTCTCTTCTTCTGGATCTTCTTCATATTCCTCCTAACATAGAAAGAAACCACGAACCTGTGCATTACGAATATAAGTACGGACATGCCAGGTAGGTATACTAGAATAGGGACATCGGTGGGGTGGCCTGGCAACCAAGATGGAAAGAACCGCTTCCTCTGTGCAAGATTATGGTAGGTACGTAGGTAGCCAACAAAAGCTTGAGGCTCAAAAGACCAGATTTGTCTGGTATTGCCAGACTCTGTGGCATGTCTTCACATCGTACATAACAGTAATATTGCGCCTCTGGCAGCTGAATTTTGGGGCGCAAAAAGAAAACAGGGGCGCAAATATGCCTCAAGTTACCACGTACGTACCTACCCCCCAGAGATGGCAGGGTCAGAATTACGAGCACTACAGTACACACACGAGTCGGTCAGAAGTGCTGATTATTACCCCTCCCGAAGTATCCTCCTGAGACTGTGACTCTTCCTCCTGCGCTCCTCGACTCGTACAGCCATCACTAAGGGAACTGAATGCGCTGAGCTCGGAACAGGCCGTCGATTGGTCGCCCGCGTTCGTTCGCTTATCGCCTAGAACAAATTGGGTACACGGCACGTTCACATGGTCGTTGAGCTTCACTTATGCTTCACCGGTCACCCACCATTAAAGTGTCGATTCCACGCCCGTGATAATGTCTGCAGAACCGACGCAGTCTTCTTCCCTGGGAAATGCGCCATCATGGCTGTCACGACCCTCTCAACATCTCCTTCCAGCAGGAGGGGGTGAACGCTTCTGGTCGTTAACGCCAGCAGGTCGTTATTGTTTTCCTTCAATTGAGTAAGCAGACTCCACCCATAGGAGGAGAGCTGGTGCTTGGGCTTGCAGGCCGCCGCTGTTTCCTCCGCCCTGCGCAGGATGGCGGCGGGGATGCTTCGAGCCTAGAATAAAAGGAAACAAATCTTGAATGTACGTACGGGACCATTTACATTTTACGTGGACCCAGGGGGGTGGGGGGGGGGGGGGCTCCCCCCCTCCCACCCGAGCCTCATGTCCACGTGGATCCACGGTGGGGGGGGGGGGGGGGGGTAGGGCGCGCCATGCACATGAGCAATGTCCACGGTCAGTGGTGATATTTTTGTACTGCAAGTGTAATCGACGATTGTTTTTGTAGTACTACTCAGTAAAATGGTTGTACAGTTTTGAGTGTTGCATCAATATCTGTATCTGTACCATTCAACAATACATAAATGACAGTACATAGGAAAATGATCTTCATATACACCCAGATCTCTACGTGCACAGGTGGGTGGGGGGGGGGGGGGGGGGTCGTGGAAATTGCTGAAATCCACGTGGTGTCCACGGTCTGGGGGGAGGGGGGGTGGTACCCCCTAAAATTGGCCAGCCTCTGTCCACGTAAAATGTAAATGGTCCCTACTTAGATTCGAAAAGTACGTACGTACTGCTTATCTTGCCTTGCAGTTGCCTACCTACGCGACATCATATAGCTGTAAAAAAAGGACAAGCTTCTCAGCTTGAATAGTGGCTGTCATGTCATCCACAAGTACGTAGCCCACGACTTGAACTATGCCTTGTGGTTGACAACCACCTCGATCAAAACAGGAGGATTCAACCATCTACATACCTGAGGAAGCGGCTGATTGGAAGTCAGAGGCAGAAGGCCGTCCATGATGGCTTCTTGCATCTGTTGGCGCGTTCACCAGACGTCCGTACGTCCGTACGTCCATCGTCAACTCATAGAGTTCTGCCATCCGTCCGTTCGTCAACACACCCCCCCGCCCGCAACCCATTCTTAGGGGTGACGACGACCGGCCGGACGGACGGCGGGCGGGGGCGCCGCCCCGCGCCGCGCGGGCCGCCCCGGCCCCCCCGGAGGAGAGGAGCATAATGCTACACCTCCCCCTCCTCCAAAGAACACCCTACCACCTGACCCAGGTAATTCCGATGCGGCGGCCCGGCGGCCCCCCGTGGCCAAGGGGGCAGGCAATGGACGATCTCTCCAAGGACACACCGCCGCCCCCCCACGCACGTGGGAGGGAAAACCAGCACCCGTCCATGAGGATTGAATAAAGGAAGAAAGAAAAAGCAACCACACCACAACCCCCACAAGCAAAAAGGAAGAAAGAATAAGACTGTACGGCGCAGAGCAGAGAGCACACGAGCAGCGCGAGGGGCGCGCGCGCGGCCCCCCCCCCCCCCCCGCCCGCCCCCCACACGCCCCCCACACACCCCACAGAGCACGCACCCCGGGCACCGGCAAGAAGACGCCCCAGGCGACGCACCCTTCCCGCTACTTGCCCTCCCCATAGCCCACTCCGGACGCCCGGACACCACACAAACCTCTTAACACCCCCCCACCCCCCCCGCCTCCTTCTTCCTCCCCCCCCCCTCCCCCCGCCCCTCGCTCTCACCCCCCCCCCCCCCCCCCTCCACGCGGCGGGGGGGGGGCAGAGGGAGGACCGTAGTCCCCGTAGAACATGTAAAGTTATAGACAACTATACAGTTGGAGCCCCAGCGCTGATGGGAAAGCGGGCAAAAGAGCGAGCGCACGACACGCGACGGGCGCAGTGCCAACAGTCAATTGACTGTGGGCAATGCAAATGAAGTTACTTCAGACGGACTGATTAGTCGCGTGCCCGCGCTGCTCACCCCTCAGACGGTTATGTACCATATAAAAGAGGCCTGCAGGAGAGCGGAGCTCAGTCTTGTTTCGTTGCGCTCTTCACCTCAGCCTGTTTCTTGAGACGGCTGACGGCAGAGTTTCATCTCCTGTCCAAGACGAAGACAGAAGGCCGCAAGATCTTCGCAGAGAGGAGCGGGAAGGGTTAAGTGCGGGGAGTGCGGCTCAGGCCCCAAGCCCTGCCTTGCTCGGCCATCTCCTTTTCTGTTTCCCGGGTTCCCGAGGCCAGCACCAGTGACGTCATCCCCCAAGTCCTCGCTTTAGCTTCGTATTTATCTCGCTAAGCTAAGACGTACCTTTTACCTACTTACCTACAGTCAGACCTTTGCGTATATGTACGTACGGTAGGCTAATAAACTGTGTACCTGTTGCTGCCTCCTTGTTGGTTTCTGGGACTGTGGTAGGTATACAGGAACGGGTAGACAGTTAGTAGCGATTCGTCATCCTACTGTGACGCGGGGCGTTATAGTGGGTTGGATTCAGACTCGTGTGTCACAACCGGTGGTGGCCCAGGCTAATCGGGGTAACTCGGTCCTGGTTGATAGTCCTGTTGCTCCCTGGGGTTGAATTCCAGTAGAGGCCGGTCGAGTTCAGACGAGTGGACGATCGCCTTACCTACAGACGGGGTGGTCAGCTGCTGCGGCGGGGGTCATCTCTACGTGGGCAAGGGTCAGCCGTCCGCGAATCGGTAGCGACTGGTCAGACCGCGCATCTGATTCCGGCTTCTATGGTTGCAGGCCTCACCGCTACATCCTGTGGAGTACCGGAAACTCTACAAGTGAAGATCCCGGCGCGAGATTAGCAGGCTACTCAGCTCAAGTCTAGAAGATTGGACGCTTGTGAAAACTGTCTACATACTGAATGTCACTGCCTACTTCCAGTGGGAAGGGATCAGCAAGCGCGCCACCAACGCCGGTGCAGAGTGAGTTGGTCTCACTGCGCGATGCCTGTATGCAATTGGTGAACTGTCTCTCTCAGACGCTTCCTGCTAACCAGCCCCTCACCAATAACCTCACTGCTGCTGTGGAACAACGTGAACAGAGAAGAATGGCTGAAGCTGAAGCAGAGCATAGGGACCCCATGCCCTTGCATTCTAATGACCGTACGCGGTGTTATGCTGTTTCAGAGAACGAGCCCTCTACCTTTCTGACCGCGCCACTACAGACGACGTTTTCGCCGTCAGGTCCAGCTCTCTCCACAAGCTCGGCCTACCTCTCCGCTAGTGAAGAGTGCAGCAGTGAAGCTCAGGGAAGAAAAGTGCAGACGTCGGATTCCTCAGGATCCTCCGCATCATCCGTCGCCATCCAGCAATTGACGCCGATGTTGACGCAGTTGGCAATCAGCATCCAGCGCCTCACCGCCGTGCTGAGCCAACCTGGAGGCTCTACTTCCAGTCAAGCTTCGGCGCCAGCCATTACCGTCTCCCATGCAACCGAACTGCGTTTGGGCGATGGAGCCGTGAGATTAGGGCGCCCTGAGCCCTGTTCTCATTATCCAGAGCCCCGACCTTTTCGGAAGCATCCGATGGAGATGGAGGTTCCAGAGTTGAGTCCTGTTCCTGGAGGCAGACGACCATCAATTTCAATTGTGCAGTCGTCCCAGGGTTCCGCATCTTTCCTGGCTACACCTGGCCGCACGTTTCAACAGCCTCTGACGTCTACTCAGGATAGCGCAGCTGTGCGGAAGCAGCTGAATTCTGCTCGACAGACACCTGAGCTGCAAGAGTCAGAACTGGAATTGGAAGCAAGCAAGCTGCTGCTGCCGGAGCGCGCCATTAGCGCTGTGGCATCAAGGGAAGACTCCCACAGCTTGGCCAACTCTCCAGGAGAGATTGCACCAGCTGACATCCAAGGCTATCTACTCTCTTCCTCAGACATCCACAGGACCTATTGCAGGTTCCTGCGTGAACAGGTGCAAGCCCCTCGCCATCTGGTGTTCTCTCAGACGCTTGGACTCATCTATCACGTCCTCCAAGCAAATAGTGAAGAACCAGCTGCTGTCATTGACCATCTGACAGATGCTGAAGCGCGAGTGCGACAGCTGTATCCTGACGCTCCAGCGAATGAACGGGAGATGTTGATCGTCATCTACTCCCTCGCTGGACTCCCTCCAGTGCTGAAAACAACTCTGACGTCTTCTTACCTGGCTGGCTGGATGACAAACAGAGGAGCACTTCTCTACTGTCTTCAGAAGCTAGGAGATGAAGATATGCAGATGGCATTGGCCCATATGCCAGTGGCTACATCCAGTGACGCCATCACTGGCCTGCAGACCATCCATTGTCTCGAGCCAGGCTGGGATGCGCCCCAGTTGATCCACATCGCCGGGGTGGCCAGAGCTGAACTCGAGCAGCTGAAGTGGAATCCGGCCCTGGAGACGGCACATCGCTTCGTGGGCCGTGTTCGCAGTCTCGTCCGCCACTACATGATCATGCAGACCAGAAGGGATCCGCGCCAGCTCTACGACTACGTACTGAAGTACCTGCTGGCTGCACTTCCACCTCCATGGGTCAGACAGCTGGAGTCGGCTGGAGTGGCCCATCGCGTGGACCTGATTGTCTCCATCTTGAATCAGACGGAGATGACAGAAGGAAGGATCCAAGCTGTGCTGCATCACTCACTGGAGCCTCTGGAAGCTCCCGCGCCTCCCTCTGGAGCAGGAGGAGGGGAAGATTCTCCTCCGCCTGAGCCTGAGAGAGGAGTTGGGGCCAAAAGAGTGGCTCGAAGACAAGTGCAGTTTGAAGGCGAACCGGACGGGAGCTGTGACATCCACTTTGACGCAGGAGATGGCGCTGGAGAGCTTTCCAGGGATCCGACACCGCGATGGGTAGGAGACGAAACTACTGCAACTACCGGACTTCGCCCTGCTCATACGCACACCAATTCGCCCTGGAACCCATCTTGCGAAGAAAGCAGCTTGGAAGGAGAGACGGCAGCTGACGCCTTGCAGGTGCCAGAACACTTGTATGGGACGACCCCATGGACCTGGTTGTTGACGTACATCCAGTATGGACAGATGCCAGCACCAGTGATTCCAGCAGGATATGGGGCAATGTGCAAACCTGCCAAGCTCGAAGAAGCCGTGGCACAGTTTCGCAAGGCATGCGAAAAGGGTCAGTCGCAACTCCAACAGACGATTGGCCTGCATCACGATCAGACGATCAATGTCATACCTGTGGACAAGGTGACGGAGCCGGAGTTCCGTCTTGCTGGACGCGGGTATTTGCCACGACAGGAACGAGATCGGACGTTGCCTGGATGCGTGTGGTGTCAAGGACCCCATGGTGCACAGTGGTGTCAGTTGCGCAGCCCGAAGAAGCAAATCCAAGGCCCAATGGCGCCACGAGTCAGACGAGCTACAGAGCCAAGCAGAGCAGCAGTGGCCGCATCTGTCAAACCAGCGCCTGGACTTGACTACCATATCGTGGTCCTTCCAGATGAAGAACAACAGATGGTGGCCATCCAGCTACCGGTTGGAGTTACCGGTATTGACTACCTGTGCTGGAGCTTGCAACACGATTTCAGCCTGCTTCGCAGTTCCATGTTTGACGTTGAGCAGGAATCTCTGGATGCCCTCTTCGGTCACGTAGAAATGGCGTTACGCTATGTGCCGACTGAGTGTACCCAGAAATTCGAAGAAGGCCCTGCACACGCTGACGAAGACGCAGAACTGTCTGAATCTCCTGAAGATCAGATCGTCATCAGACTGGCCAGCATCTTTCCTTTCTGCCCATATGGACTCAGCTCCAGTGGTTTTGAGACACGTACCTGGGAAGCGGTACAGCAGATTTTGAAGAGCAGACGTGGACTGTACTCTGCCATGATGTGGTGTTACATGGCAGCCGCTGAACGCTACCGACGATGTCATCGCTCCCGCTATCTACGTGAACTACCTAAATACAAGGAGATAGAAGGGTGCGTATCGGTACCGTATGACGTCGCATGGTGCGAATATCACGCCGCCGAAGCCTTCCAGTCAGTGGAGATCAGACGACTGGAAGTGATGCAGAAGC